>VWZW01008023.1:1123937-1185383 GCA_013397115.1 Edolisoma coerulescens | reverse complement strand
CCCCCTGGCCGGGCACGGCTCTGCCCCCGGCAGCCACGGCGGAGGAAGGGAGACGCTCGGGGACTTTGCACTGCCCTGCCAATGGCGCGGGCGGCAGCCTCCGGGGAGGGGATGACGGGTGCTGAAACCCTTAGAAAGAGAGGGAGGGAAGAGGAACGTTCCCCGATGCACGAGCTTTTTCAGGGCTCGGTACAATTTATTTTGTTGCAGCCGGTGCCGCTCGGGGCCGGCACAGGGCAGGTGCTGAAGTCCAGGCGCTGGCGGTGCCCGCTGAGCCCTGGAGCAGGCGGCCGCGGCTCGGCCCGCTGCGCTCCCACCTTAACATCCCCCGGCGCAATTGTGCCTGTGCGCTCATGTGCGAATGCACTCGGTACACGGAGCGGCTCGGGCTGCCTGGCACCGTCGTTTTGTCGTTTACCCGGTTAAATAAGTGCTCGGCAGAGCGCAAAATTGTATGAGGGAAGAATGCTCAAAAAGCTCTAATTAAGGAAAAGGAGGAAAATAGTTTACATGTGTCAAAGATGTTTTTGCCAAGCCGTTTAGGACTCTCTCAGATTAAAGTTTACTGTAGTGTTTTGTGGGAGTTTGTTTTTGTTTTGTGAAGGAAGTTGTGGTTGATTTGGTTTGGTTTGGGTTTTTTTTGCCAGCTAGGACACACAATTTCTGCAAAGTAGTGTAATGTTTTATAGAAGTATCTGTCACCTGGTGATAAACACATTAACTAAAGGATTGTTAGGATGAATTAGAGGGACTGCAGAAAACCCCTCTGTATGTCAAACTGGAGTTCTAAAACATTAAAGACCTGGATATTCCATAGTGATGACTGTAGCCACCTGATTCTGCCCTGCTCCCTATTACTGTATAACTCAACAGTGGGTTGTGCAACGTTTCTGTAAAGAGTCTGGTTTCTAGGTGGGTGATTACTGTCTTGAACTTTAAACCTTCTCCCTTTCATTGCTGCTATAATTCATAAATCATTCAAGCCCCACCCCTGATAACGTAAGATGTGTTGTCAATGTTGCTGCAAACAGCTGGGATGCAGATATCAGTGTCAACTTTATCTGAGTCAGAAGACATTGGAGCAGGTCTTTTCTTTCTTTATTTTACATCATCCTGCTTCTAGTGACCACTGTGGCATCCACAGTCTTGGATGCTTACTTTTTCTGTGACATACCAGCGAAGATGGTCACTCCAGGATCTAAATATCCTCAGTTAATGGCCATTTTCTTTATTTTCTTTTTTTCTTAGTTTCTTTTTTCTTAGCAATATTAATCAGTTCCCTGTCAACGAAGCAGCAATGTAAAATATGTAATATATGCAAATATATTGGCCAGTTCTTCCCTTTCCTTCAGTAGTTTTCCAAAATCTATGTAGCTTAAATAGGACTGCATACTCTTCTTTGAAACCTGACAGATTTGGCTAGTGCTAACAAGTGCATTATTATCATGTGAACTTCTTCCACACCAAAAAGTGCTTTTTCCTCCCCACAGCTTCTATTCCACTGAATAAACTTCGGTAGACTTCTTGACAGACTTTTTTTTTTTTTTTTGTATGTTTGTGCAGATTGTATGATTTCTTATTAATTTCTATGAAAAACAGTGCAACGTATGTAGTGAGAAATAGAGCATAAGCAACTCCTTGTATCCTAGGATCGTAAATGATGCAACTGCTGGGAAGACTCTTTAAAGAATCACAGCGGGTTGAGGGTGGAAGGGGCACCTGGAGGTTGTCTGTCCGAACACCCCATGCTCAGGGCCACCTAGAGCAGATTGTCCAGGGCTGTGTCCAGATGGTTTTTCTTTAATATCCTTGGTTTAAAAGGTGTGAAATCACCTGTCCCATGACTCTACACCATTTTCTTGAGACATAAAATACTTCTGTGATCCAATTTACACCATGTCACCACTGATTTTTTTTTTTTTTTAGGATAGTGAGGGGCATAATATTTTAGGATTTATGAAATTAGAGTTAGCTTTTAGAAGCTGATGATAAGCCCATGTAAAGCTTGTAAAGGTCTACAGTAAGATTCTATCCCAAGGAGTTAAAAAATTAGGAAAATCGCAAGAGATGCAGGTGGCTATGATGCAGTGATAATTAGTGGGATAGAAGGCAGCAGGAGGATAATGACCCAGTGAGAGGGGTGGCCCAGGGTGATTAACCCAGCTGTAGCATTCTGAATATATTAGAAGTCATGTGAGTGTTGGGTTTTGTCGGAGAATAAGGAAGTTGCTGGTGCTGGATGAGAAGTGCGGGAGTCATACAGGAAGACTGAATGTTTTGTGAGAAGAAATAGCAGAATTTAGACCTGGCCCTCCATTTTCTGAGAGGAAATGGAGATGCATCCACCAGCAAGCATATCGGGAGAGAAATGGAATGTTGTTACTCTTTGCTTTTCCTGTCAGGAAAAGGAGATGATGATGGTTTTGCCCTTTGCTGAGTAGGGTTGATGCACTTAAACATTTAAGGTTCTTTGTGGGACACTGGTCATACAGTATCTTAGCTAGCACTGGGGGTTGAGTTCTGTATACCGGAACCAAAACTGATTTGTATGTTGTATTTTCCCTGTCAGGGAAGTGAAAAATCGATGTTGGAATTAGTTTTGCATTTTTTGCCTTGTCTTGAGTCTGTGCACAGTATAGCTGAAGTTTTGGATGCAAATATTTTATTTCCTTTTAAGTCAGACTTTGTCCTCTGTGTTTTGAAATTCCCTGTGAATAACTTGGTTTACTCCCTGGTATTACTGTAAAGCAATCTTGACCTGCATGTAGCTTTCTGGCCTTTAGGTGTTTTGAAAGTGTCTTTTTCCAGGGGAGACAAGTAACAGAAAACCACCTGTATGCGAAGTCTTGCCGGCTTTAGAGAGCCAGAAGGTACAAGTAATAGAAAACCACTGGTATGTGAAGTCTTGCTGGCTTTAGAGAGCCAAGCAGGACAAAAGGAATATGAAGCATGTATTTAGTTTAGAACATAATACAAACCATTGCAAACCTAGAAAGAAAGGGCCTTTCTTTAAGTATGCAAATTGCTTCTCCGTCTTCACGTCACAGTAATATTACCCTTTAGGTCAGATGTAAATTGTTTTCCTAAACATCAGGCTTGTCCAGATGTAAAACTAATGTGATATGAGCTCTCACTACAAGTAAGATTAGTGGGGGTCTCACTATCACTGAATACACATTGAACTCCTCATGTAAGAATTCCGGTTTGGTTTTCTTTTGCTTTAATTTACTGTAATTATCTAAGAGCGGGCAGAGTAATATGACACTGGTTTAGGTAAAGGTACGATTAGTGGGGGAGGAAAGAATAACTAGCAAGTTCTATCAGTTAAGAGCTGGAGCAAAGAGGAGCAGAGGTGTAGCAGTTTGCATAATGCTATAAGTGAGCTCCTGACCTCAGTGGTTTGGCCGACAGGACATAGATTATATCTCAGTGTGGTGGCTTTATCTGTGACAGCATGTGCTACATTAACGAGTGGCCAAAAAGGTTTCTGAAGACATTTATTCAACAGTACAGTGATTATCAGGTAAGACAAATATGATATTATTGCAATAATACTACTGCTGAGGGGAAATCTAGCACACAGAATGTATCAGTATTCACCACCTTCTCTAATTGTTGTAATACTAATTTTAGAAAGTCTAATTGTGACATTGCGAGGTAATGCTCTGTTGCAAAAACATATTTATCTTAACAAAATTCTTTTTCCTTGATGAAATCTTTGCTCTATAACTTAACAATCTGTGAAAGTCTCTTATGTTCAGCATTTGTGGCTGTTAAGTCAGAGGTTAACAATAATGTCCTTGGGTTTTCAGGTCAATCTATTAATTGACAATGAAGCAGAGAAGGATTACCTTTATGATGTGCTGCGGATGTATCACCAGTAAGATCTAGCTTTACATATGTTTGTGTTGAATTTTACTAATATTTTTTTAATTTGAAGAATTAACATTCAAGATTTTAAATAGTCTTTCTATATGCTACTAGGAATGTAGTTGAAATAAGAGGTTTTCATCCTGTTTAATGAAATCTTGGGGTTTCACAGCATAACCTGCAAGCAAAGAAGGAGCATGTCTATTATCACTTATACAGTTACTTTGGTTTTATGACTTGGCAGTTTTGTAAAAGCATTTGGTGGATTTGTATTTGGGGGTGGGTGGGGGGAAGCTCCTATATGATAAAACTGTTCTTGGGAAACAGGAAGACAGCATTAATAAAATTCCTTAATATGCTTATTGGATTAATATTATTAATGCCACATGCACAAAGGTTTTCATTGACATCGCTTTTCAAAGATTTTTTGCTAACTTTTCAGATAACAATTTTGCAACTGTTCTTCAGAAAGCTGGCAAAATTTAGTCTTGGAATCTGTTTGGCATGTTTAATGACTCTGGCTTATTACAACACAATGGTAAAAAATTGGTAAGGTGATAGGCCTATTACCAGTCCTTTTCTGAACTGATTTAAACCATAGTTGCCTCAGACTTGTATTATTGAGAATGACACCAGCCTCTAAACCATTGTTTTTCAAAGAAGATGAGAATGTATTTTCCACTAATCATAGACAGGTGGCTCTGACAGACATTGTTTCCATTCATATCGTAATTAAAGCATCTCAGCTGAGTGAAATGTAGACGTTTCCATCTGATGTTTGCACTGAGCTATAGTTATGGGGGTATTCAGCTGCAAATCTGATTCAGTTTCACTCAGGTCTGTCTAATTGCTTTTCCATTCATAAAGACTCTTGTTTGGAACGCCAGTTGGTTCAGTAGATCTGAATTATTTAAAATCTTCTTGCAGTTACAAAATTAACAATGCATATGGCAACTTTTCTTCTACTTCCAAGATTGCAATGACTTGGGCAAAATTTTCAATATCTCTGTGAACCTGTACTGATCACGTATCACTTCCTGGGAATACATTATGAAATATCCCCGGGCAAAAGTATGTGCAGTTGCTGTTGGAGTTAATACTTAATGTCTGCTTCACTGTGAATAGCATTTCCAGAAGTATTTGACCTCTAATCCTATACAGGTGTTCCTGGTCTGTATTTTCACTGCCCATGCCTCAGAGAAGTTACATGCCAGGAAATGTAAATTAAAAGGAAGGGAACAGCAAATAATACAGAGTAAGTTTAACTGGATATTTTATAGGAATAGCTGCACTGAACCTTAGCTGTTCCTCTACTCCTACAGCTGTACAACAAAGTATATTTTGTAACCTCTGTCTCAGTGCTGACAATTTCAAGGAAACCACTCAGCATAGCTCTCATGAAAGAGATATTCATAGCAGTTTAACTCATAGGTTTTGTGTATTAATTGATCACCTTTCAAATTAGATTTTGAACGAAAATTTAAACTTAAACCAAGTCTTTGCTCTAGCTGCTGAATATTGTGATTATTTTTTTTTTCTCCTGGATTGAAACAAGTTGCCAGTCCTCTAAGTTCAGGAAAGGAAGGAGCTTGTAGCCTAGATTTTCTCACAAGGATCCCTAACTAGTAAGGAAACAAAAACCAAGTAGGCAGGTATGTGTAATCTGGAAAGTTGTTTTCAAACAATTCATAAATCTTGTGGGTACTTGGAGAATGAAATTGGAGATGTCATCTATAAATGTGATGTGCATGACCGTAAAGATCAAGTGAATGTATAGAAGGCTTCAGATGTTTTGGAGCAAGTATTCTTTATTTATGGAAGGTTTGCTTTCTCAAAGGATATTTTGCTTTTGTCAAATCAGAATCTGCATAAATAGCTTTTCTGGTAGCTTGAGAGGACATGCAAATATTGAAGCCACATGCACAACAACTTATGAAATGAAGCTTTTTGTTGGTGTGTTGATTACCTGTGCTTGTTTTGTCACTCTGTTTTTGCAGGTCTATGAATCTCCCAGTGCTTGTGGGGGACCTAAAACTGGTGATTAATGAACCAAGCAGGTTGCCTCTGTTCGATGCTATCCGCCCACTCATCCCACTAAAACACCAGGTGGAATATGATCAGCTCACACCCAAACGCTCACGGTAAGAGAATGCAGAACAAAAAAAAAACGAAACAAAACCAATGCAGCTAACTTAAATAGAAGCAGGAAACACTGAGTGTACAGGTAAATTCAGAGTGAAATATTGTTCATCTGTGTAGGGCTGGGCATAGTTATTTTACTTTTGCTGTATTTGCTAGAAGTACAGTTGCCTGAAATTGTTTGCCAAGTAGTTTAATCTAGTAAAAGGAGGGTAAAGGGGTCAAAAACAATCTTTTCTCATTTTTCCTGCATTTAATAATTTAAAAAAAATTCTCATAGCTCTAACTTTCTAAAAGCAGTTTCAGTGACTGCAAATGTATTTTCATATGAATAAACTTGATGGCTTTAGTTAAGACACATCCATGCAAACTTCAGTCAACTTGCTTTTTTAATGCCTAGATTATATCAGAGAAAAATAATGTCTACCTTTCATATGAGACATTATTGAGAGAAGGTGTTATGCAGCTGAACACTCAAGTGTTTCCATTTTTGCAGAAAGCTGAAAGAGGTGAGATTGGATCGTTTGAATCCTGAAGGGCTTGGATTGAGTGTAAGAGGTGGAGTGGAATTCAGCTGTGGCCTCTTCATCTCCCAATTAGTTAAAGGAGGACAGGCAGACAATGCTGGACTTCAGGTAAGGAAATGATATTCATGTACTGTTAGGTGCTAAGGGCTGTTCTTTAACATTTAGAAATTGCTTTTGCTAAGGTGCTCTTTGTCTCTTCTAATAGAATTCCTAAGATATATATAAGTCAATGCCATGGTAAATACCATTATACCAGTGGTGAATCAAGACATTAAAACTGTTCATTTTGCTGTTTTTAATGATGTGTAAACCTGTTTTGTTTTTTTTTTTCTTGTTTGTGATATGATAATTTTTGAAGGTTGAAGGTTTTTCTGAAATGTTTATACTTCATGAGTAGCAACAGTTATATGTAAGCAGATGGAAAGAAAGCTCTCTAGACTGTGGAAGAGTGTTTTGAGTTGCCAAGATCTGATTAAATGTAGGACAGAGCATATAAGTACTAAAAGTGTGAATTCCACCTTGGAGAGATATAATTTGTGTAATAAAATATTCATTTGAACTTCATATATAAATTGTGGGGGTTTTGGTTTATGAATAAAAGAAAGAACATATTTTTAACTATTCCCAGTGTCCTCTGTACTGTATAGAATTGCACTTTCTGTGATTGAATTTTAGATACATGAAGTTGCCAGTAAGGCTGGCAAAAATAATTATGTTGAAACACTGCAATACTTATGCAATTTGCATTAATGACGTTTTGGGTGTTTGGTTTCTTTTTGGATGTGGCATTGCTTAGTGAAAAGAGAAGTGAGAAATTGCGGTGGCAAATGTCTGCATCTTTCTATCAGACTTTGAATCTGATAAGGTGTATTAAAGGTCTGAGTTTCTGAGTGGAAAGGCTAATATGCCTGCCTACTTTTAATTTGTCAAGCCTGAATATTTGCTGAAAGTACTGATGGCTAAGGACTATGTTTAATACTAGTCCAAAATATATTAGACTGGCATGATTCATTACAGTGTTTAATTAAGGGGGCATGTTTTGTAGATATGCTTCAGTATTACCTCACAAATCTCTTAGATTAAAAAATAAATCTCTGTCAACAAGGCAGTTGAAGTTAGGCTTCCATGTTTGTGTCACTCATGCTGAAAGCTTTCTAAAACTTAAACTGTTCCTCTCTCTGTTTGCATACATGTGTGTGCCCTTCTGTTTGTGCATTCATACCTACATATCCCATTCAGAGTCACCATTGGATTAGTTCCACCTTCTGTCAGTCTGCTCTGCACAGGTGCATGACTCGCTCCCTGGATGCTTTAGAAACAACTTCTTGGAACAAAACCACAAATTCTGTTTGTAGTGAGAATTGAGAGGGTGTTACAGGACAGCACAAACCTTGTGCTGAATGTGTTATCAACTTAACTTAAGCATGAGATTTGCTTGTGGGTAACTGCAGAAAAGGACATTGATGCACCCTCTCGGGGTTTGCACTACAAAAGTTCATGTGCCTCATCTCCTACGTTGTACAGGGAGAATGGGAAGTGGAGACAAGGGAGTGGTTCCTGGGCTGTGGTTAGCTCAGTGGGGAGATTCCATCTGCTTCCTTCCCCCACTGATACAAACTTGAGAAAAAGACCAAGACCATCACTTATATGGCTTTTGTAAACATCTCCTGGAAAATATTGGAAGGCACTAATGATGCTGATCAAAAAAGGACTTAAACTGCCATGCTAGTACATAGATCTCAGTGCTGTGTTGCAGCTCTGCTTCTCTGCTTGTTTCAGACTAATATTTTGACACCATCACTGGATAAGCAGTTATGTTCAGCTGTTGTGCTCCTATAAGGATGTCAGTTTTCCTAGTTTCTCAGAAGACAAAAAGGCCCCACGGCTTTCTGTGACTGAGGTCATCATGGTACATGTTGGTGTCAGTGAGTGGGATTGTAAAGGATCTTTGGGCTGGAGTGTACAAACTTTATTGCAACTTAGAACATGGTTAGGGTTTAGCAGACAAAGTAGGTACAATAAGGGGGAAGTATGTTTGACTTTGATTTTGTTAGGATTAGATTATATGAATTAATATGGGCAGATGGTGCTTTGCAGCTCCTGTAACTGCCTGGCTTCTGTTTTTTGATATGTGGTGTTAAAGCTCAGCCTAAAGCACCTGAATAATAGGTGGCACTAGGTACTTTCTGAACCTCACTGAATAACAAGACCTGACAGGCAGCCCATTGTTCTAAATTGCTGTCTCACAGTAAAGCCAACTGCTTCTGAAATTTCACCCACCTGCTTTATTTAACAAAATCTCTACACATTTTCTATCCCAAAAATGCTGTCTGAGAAAGGTATAATGATTTTCTATTATACCATCAGTTTTACATCCTGCTGCTTTTAAAATCTCCAGTTCAGATTCTATGATTTCTCCTTGAAGTACTTTCCAAGTTACATTAAAATGACCAAATAATAATGAAGGTTCTCTGTGGCACTTGTAGTTTTGACCCTTTTTTGACTACGGTTTCTCTAAAAGGCGCAAGTGTTTTGTCCTTCCATTAAGAAATGGACTTCATCTTCACCCGCCTCCTCTGCTTTTTGATAGTTGTGTGTGAGGATTCTGCTCAATACAAAGAGATTGGTGTGAATGATGAAAGTGGAAGAAGTATACAAAATGGGAAATTTGAAACAGTTGATGTTATTATATGAACCCCTTCAATTTCCTAGAAGCACTAAATATTATATTTCTCATGTTAAAAGTTACAAATAATAGGCATTTTACTTGAGAAAAGTTAGGTTTGCATCGTTTTTCTAAAAAGTCTGTCATCTCTCTGTTTGATGGGGAAAGGGGAAACTGTGATATAATACCAAAATAATTGTTACTGTTCCACTCTACTCAGTCCTGCAGACTTTTATCTCTACGGCTCTGATTCATTAGGTTGGTATACAGTGATACCAGTGCAAAAGTAACAAAATACATGAAAACAGCTATTAATCACCCCAGAATCAGATACCTTTGTTCAGGATAAGCTGTTCAAGTATCCTAAAGAGAAGCAGTTTGCTGTACGCCTATACATCTCCTGTAGCTCTAGATTGGGTTATTTGTAAAGCACCCTCAGTCGTTGTCTGTCAGCAATATAAGTGTTATTAGGTTGAGTGAAGAGTGTTGAGTTTCAGAAATTAGATGACAGTCTAGTAAAGAGGAGTGTTAAAAATATCTGTATGGGAAAAATAAAATATGCTCTTGTGTGCATTTATAATTTTGCAAGTGCCTCTTGGGGAGATGAGAACAGATTTGATTCAGTGAATGCTGACATCCTCAGAACAGCACGAGTGCTGCTGAAACAGGAACCTCAGGATGGCACTGCCATTTGCAGCCCTAAAACTGGGGGGCTTCTATGCATCAAGGCATTGGAGCCAGTAACAGAATGATAGGTTACCCTTTTAAAGAGTCGGGTTTGTGCAAACCCAGGCTCCGTGGTCTGTTATAGTCTGCATGATGTGGAAGATGTGAGTAAATGGGGGGTCTTGAACTAAACAAAAATCAAACAAAAATCCCCCTCCTCCACCACATACGTAAAACCAACAGAAAATGGATTGGGTGGATGGATGTGGTTTTGAATCTTTGGAACAAGTTGGTTAAGTGAGTGACAGCAAGAGCTATCAAGGTGTAACTCAAAACTGCAGACCCCATGTGCTTTTCCTGCCTGAGTCTGTATTTTTCCCACAGGTTGTATGTTCAAAAGCCTTCATTACTGACCAATTTCTGCTCTTAATAAAGATTATTTTAAAAGTCCAACTGGCATAAATAAAAACTGTTGCGCTCCTAGGAGTGCAGGCCATTGCCCTGGATGAGATTTTTTTGGATGCCCAGCAGAGGGAGCGGATGTCGCAGTGGTCAGGGGCTAGGGACCACAGTCCTGTTTTGCCTCTGCGACTGTGTTCCGTTCTGCAGGACGGTTTTCTTTACTTTTGTAGCCTTCTGATGCTGTGTTGTGTCAGACAAAAATATTCAGCTTCAGTGGAAAGGGTGACACCGGAGCTGGTAGAGTGGCCATGTTGTTAATGTTTTGTGTAGTATCGCAGAGCATGAGACACTTCCCAGAAGAATCAGAAAAGCTTGTGAAAGAAACAAGCAAGATACATTTCTGGGGTTTTTCGTTTTTTGTTTGTGCTTTTTTTTTTTTTTTTTTTTTCAGTTGGACAGATCACAGTAGGAAGATTCAGTGGTCATTATTACATAAGAAAAAAGGCAGAAGGTGACAGCATGCCTAATGTCCTGTCACCCAATGTTGTGTCTCTGCATGTGTTACAGTCTCTAGAACACAGGCTATATTGGGGAATTCCTACTTCCAGTTCCACTCACTCCTCTCACATAAAATGAAAGCACAGAGCCTCTCAACAAAGTAATTGTAGATTTATTTTTTTTAATGGGCATGATAATGCGTTCCACACAAATTTTATTGAAAAAAATAGTTGCTTTAGCTTTGTTGAAACTTGAAATCAGCTTCACGCAGATACCAGCATGGAAAACTTAAGCCTAAAGAGAAATTTGGGAGCTTGACACTTGAGTCTTTAAATGGAACATTTTAGGCAATCATTAACTAGGGATAATGCTGCCATGAAACCAGACACATTTGTGAGGAGGCACGCAAAGTTTCATTGATTAAGAACAAAATCCCATGCTGTTGATGTTAATGAGAAAATTCTCATCAAATACATTTTATATAACAAATATTCACGGTACTTCAGAGGAAATGCTGCTGGAGAGCAGTAAAGCCAAAGTATTTGGCTTTGTCCTTGTGGAGATAGAGGTATAAGATGTTACTGTTGATCGTTTGTTAAGGTGATTTCCTGGTAGTCATTTGTATATCTTATTGTGCAATGGATGGATCTGCGTTGATGATGGATTTTATCATGCACTAATTTTCATACAGCCATGTCATGTGGTTCATGTCAAGTAAAAGTCTTTGCTTATGGTGCTCTAGCCAGGATCTGGCATTTTTCAGTGTAATCTTGAGCAGATAATAAGGCTACCCTAAATGAAGTGGGCAATGTAATCATCACTGATTCCTTCCCAGCCTACCTGGATAGGAGGATCATTAGGCAGAGTTCGTAAAAATTTGGAAATTCCTACTCTAGTCATCATAGCATATCAAATTTGGATTTATATTAGAGGAAGGAAAACTTTTTGATTGTATTCTGATAAATAAGATCTGAAATTTTAGAGAAGTGGCTGAAAGCACCCTGTTCTACACCAGTAAATTGAACACTGCCAGTGAATGTCCTTAGGGTGCTGCCACTGTATTGCTGATAAATATTAGTGTGCTCCCCAAACAAAGACTGAGAGGTAAAATCCATTATTATAATGCATTTTCTAAATCCAGAATCAGGCAAGATAAAAAGACCAAGTTTAGTTTTTATACATCAAAAATAGTTAAGAAGGTATTTCAGAAAACATATGGCAAAAGCAAAATTAAACTGCTGAAGTATAAAAGAAGAAAATTACTCCAAAGTTCTTTGAATTAAAACACAGGCTCTTGTGTTTAAGATATTCTGTGGGGTACAAATCTGATGTGCAGTAAATAGTATTTATAAAGTTGTTATTTGGCCATTAATGTGCTCTTTTGGTGTTTGGTATTCAAAACAAAAACAGCTAAGTCTGATCTGGGCATTACCTGAAATTCAGAAAGTATTCATGAATCAACATTATCTAACCTCTGTGTCAAAATGATTGCCAGATTGGATAAAATCTTAAAAACTTTTTAAAATGTTAACTCGGGATTATTTTTCCTTCTCCCTTGCATTTGTGAGGTTGGAGATGAGATAGTGCGCATAAATGGATATTCCATTTCGTCATGCACACATGAAGAAGTCATAAACCTCATCCGTACAAAGAAAATCGTGTCCATAAAAGTTAGACGTAAGTAACGCAACAAATCACCTCTTTCACCAAAGATTGCTATTAATAGATTGCTGGTGTTCTATAGGAACTTAGCAAAATTTTTTTTCTTTTCAGATATTGGCATGATACCCGTCAAAAGGTAATGGATTTTCATTTGAAAACAAATTAGGTTATTCTTTTCACACAGCCTCTTCTATCCAAAGAATCTGGTCTTAATTATGAAAATGTGTGAATGCTGATTAAAATGTCACATCCTTTTTAATGAACAGGCAGATGTCTTGTTTGATGAATCTGATTTTATACCAGTTGCCTACTTGAATGAACAAATTTCTATTTCCTCATTTGTCATGGACATAGCCTCAAAATTTAATTATCAAGGCACCTAGTTTGATGGAGAGCTCCACTGTTTCTCTGTGTATGTAGGATTTGATGATGGCTTCAGAGTTTAGAAAAATTCGAAATTGTTTTTCTCTTCTAATTCTTGTTGAAAAGCTGAATCTTTAAGTGGAATGTTTGAGAAATGTTAATGACAGGAGGTGTTGCTCTGCATAGACATTTGTGTAAGATGTTCGAGTGGTTACGGTTAGTTTCACAGACTTTCTTAGAGTCTCCTGAAATGGCTTCACTTGAGAGGGCTTCATCAATTTGATATTCAACCTTTAGTAGCCCAAATAATTGTACGTTTGTTTGATGTTCTATTTAAATTCCTGGAAGATAAACCAGATGTGAATGGTATCCAAAGAAAGTTGTGGATGCAAAAGAGAAGGCCGCATTCCAGAATAGCTTCTGGAATACATCGACATTTATTTTGTCCTATTATTTTAAATTATTTTTTTTCCTTTCAGTTCAGCAGATGAACCCCTGAAATGGCAATATGTGGATCAGTTTGTGTCAGACTCTGGGGTAAGAGATCAATATTTTGTTAAATGTCTTCTGGGGAATCTGTAATGGTTCTGAAACACTTTCTCCTCTGACCTTTTTAGAGAAGCTACGGTATGCATTACTATAATGCAATATCTTGTTGAAAGTATTCTGTGAGAAACATCTTTTGTGATATGAAATGACTCTAGAGCTATTACGTAAGGAAAGGGCAGGACACAAATGAAATTGCTCTCACTCATTAATTGATACTTCATTTTGCTTGAGCTTATTAACTTCCCAGGCTATAGTTCTACTGCATAAGCCTTTATCAGATTATTTGGCCTATTTTAGGTATATTAGTGGAGGAATTACAACTTTGAATGCAAGTAACTTCCAAGGGTTGCAGAAGTGAAAAGAAATGCCGCAATTACTGTTCTTTTGCTTTCAGGAAGAAAGACTTAGTTAAATAGTGAGCCTTATCATGTATTTCTCCAGCCCTTTTGTCACGGAACACCTAAATGATTATTTTGCCATATCACTTTCCTCTAATTTTCCTTCACCCTCTTCTGAAGACAAAGTTTGACTATTTAAGTAATCTTCTCCAAATAGATATTTTACCTCAGCCATGCAGCTCCACTGAAATAACTCTACTTCACATTCATTTCCAGCAGGATAGGACCTTAGAGCCTTGAATAGGACCCTGAATCTTATCTTGATGCTGGCTGGGATTCATCCTGGCTACATGAAATTTTATAGTTGGCTTGATACAAATTCAAGACAGGATTAACATCTGCAGCATTGTTTTATCCCTCTGCAGGAAGGAAAGGGCAGTGTTGCTGGGCTTGCTTCTTCTGGAGGGAGAGACAGCAAAGAGAAGAAAGTCTTCATTAGCTTGATTGGTACAAAAGGCATGGGATGCAGGTGGGTACACGTTTTTTATTTAATGCCACTGTTTTTTAAATGAGAACTCAAGGCAGTTATTTCCATCCTTCTTTGATGTGATGTCAGGAAAATAAAGATCCATGCTGGATCGGGAAGGCAAACTGCGACAGCAGGATATCTGTGGCATATATTACATATTTTTAGGCAAAGCATAAGTACCTGTGTTAAAAGTTCAGTTATAAAGAAAAAACTTTTAAATTTAAAAATAAGAGCAGACTGAAAGTGCCTCAGTACAAGCTGGGATGGAATTGGATCTTTTAAATGCTTTTACATTTTTAAATACTTAAAAGTGCTGTTCAGTGATGTGGCAAATTCCAGCACTATCCACTTTCAGGTTCACTCCCTGCACTTACAGTGCTTTCTCTGACCCTTTTCAGCCCTAAAACACCATCACAAAGCTATATCCAGTTCCTAAAATTAATTTTGAATTTGCAGGAGTTTTTAGAAATATGATTCTGGGATTCTTGGACCCCTGTCCTTGCAATACTTGTGGCAGTTTTGGAGTAGAAGGGATATTGTAGGATTTCTTATATATTTAGAAATATGTAGTGTGAAATTATCAGGACTTTTCTCTCCTGTAATTTGGAGGATGTAAAGGTTTTTAAAAAATTATATACAAACCTGGAGGGGTGGCTCAGCATCCCTTGTTGGATATATAACCTACAAAAGTAGCTTCTGTGTTCGGGCCCAGCTTAGATGGCAGCTTAAAGTTCCTGAGCTAGATGTTGGCCTCTGGATGAAACACCCTTCTTGCTTCTATAAAATAATCCTAACGAAATAGCATTGTTTTATACATCCAGTATCTTTCAGTTCAGTGAATAATTATTAATTCTTTATTGTGTTACTTTCTTGCTTTCAAATATCATTAGTGTCCTGGTCCTTTGGATGGTCTGGGTCAGCATACGTATAAGTTTCAGCATGTAAGGCGAAATACAGAAACTTGAATATTTTTATTTTAGCTTTTTCTTTAAAACTAGTTTTGTGGCCGTAAAGAAGACAAAAATAGGATGATAAACCCTGTGTACTGGCAAGTTTTAGTGTTTGCTTCAGAGTTGGCTAATACCATAAATATTCTTTAATCAGAAACAAATTATGAGAAAACAACTAAAACTACTCACTGTATTGCACTGTATTATTCCATAAATATTATTCTATGAATATTATCCTATTAATATTTGGGGTTTTTTTACATTTCCAGTATTTCCAGTGGTCCAACACAAAAACCAGGCATTTTTATCAGCAATGTTAAGCCAGGCTCTCTTTCAGCAGAGGTGGGCTTAGAGGTAAGTTTGCCGCCTCCAAGGTAGGTACCACAAGGAATTCTTGGTTTGTATTCCCAACTTCTAGGATTCTGAATCTCTGTAAAGCACTAGCTGTGTTGGTATTAATGTTTTGGTGGGAGGGTTTTCCGATGGGAAAGAAATACCTTGTGGTCACATTTAAAATTAAGGTAGTTTCCTAAAATTTTAAGAACATGAGTGACCTGGGTCAGACCAATTTTCCTTCAAGCTCAGGCTTTGATGCCAAGCAGTGGCAATAGGAGATCTGAGTGTAGGAGGATGTGCAAGCCTGACCAGTTTCCAGTCTGTTCCCCTTGGGCTCTGCCAGTGCCAATGATTGTTGTATGAAGGGTGTTAGAGAGCACATCTCTTTCTGTTTTCATTTACTATATGTACTAACTTAGAATCTGTACTAAAATTAACGTTAATTTCTTCAGGTTGGTGATCAGATTGTTGAGGTGAATGGTGTGGATTTCTCCAATGTGGATCATAAAGAGGTGAAGTCAAGTCTTCTTAATGCTCTGAATTTGTAGTTGGCAGTTTACTAAACATCTGTCCTGTTTCCCTGTCCACAAAAAGTATGTTTTGATACTGGGCTACTGGCTCAAGGGGTTGTGTATTGAACAGGAATATTGTATTCAATATTACTCAGTATGTATTCAGTACATGACCATGTATTGAATTCGGAGATTTGCGTACTTACCACCCTATTTGGTTCTGGAAATTCCAGCCTTGGCAGCCACCATTTTTCATCCAATATATACTGGCCTTTTATCACTTCATTCACACTGATTTTTGTTTTGTTTTAATTTGCAGGCTGTCAGAGTGCTCAAGAGTAGTCGTACTTTGACCATTTCTGTGGTAGCAGGCGCTGTAAGTAGTGTATTTGTAAAAGCAGAACATTTGTGAAAATTACTGTGTGGGCAGATACATGGTAAAAATAACTGGATAAAAACAAAAGCTGTGTTTCTTTATAAGATCTATACCTCTGTCAAACCTGGACAGTTTTGAGTGGCATGTGATTATCTCATACTATACAAAGTATTCTCAAATAAAACATGATTGTGGGCCAATGCAAAACCATTCCCTTGACAAGGAAGGGAAATTAACTCTATTTAATGGTCTCTCATGTTTGAGAGCTTCTGTTCTAATAGATACCTGCTTCTGCTGAAACATGAAAGGTGAATTGGATTGGAGACAAATAATTTTTAATCCTGAATAGCTGATGGCTTAGACTTATTAAAAATTAGTTTCTTTTGTAACTGTTTATCTGATCTCATTAGTGTATTGACACACTGAAAATTGCTCAATTTTTCATTCCCACTGTTCCGTGCAACAGAACTATAAGCCTTTGGGGCCTAATCTAAAGCCATCTGAAATTTAATTAAATCTTCCCTCTGACTTCAGTGTGACTTTCAATAAATGTTTTAATGTTTTTACTGCTTTAATCCTTCTTATAGCAAAGTGTGTAGTTATAAACAAGAGGATAATCAAGTTCCATGGACTAATCAAAGACTGTTTTTTCTAATTGCCTTGCAACTGACTTAAATAGGGGGGAAAAAAGATTTAATAAGTCACTTGAGCTACTTCCTAAGGGCTCATGTATGCTGTTTAGCTACATTAAGGAATTAATGGTTCATTTGATCTACTCTTAGAGTAACAAAAGATGAAGTTGTCCAAAGGCACTGTAGACATTGTTTAAACAAATGCTCTGGGCTATTTGATTAAGCTTCAGGAATTCAACATCCTAAGGACTTAGTTTCAACTCCCAGTTATGTTAACAATTTTACAAATGTGAGATCTACCCCAGCATGTATCACTGGGGTGGTATCCCTAAAATGGCAAATTGTTGCTATGGAACTCTTCTGTTCCTCTCTCCTTCACCTTGCATGTCTCTCCTCAATACACATTTTTGGAGAACATACAGCAAAAGGAAACAGTTTACCTACCATGGTGCAAAGGCATTCCTCAATGCTTGGTTCTGTTCAAGCTGTCTACTTTGCTCTTTAGAGACAGGAAAAATCCTAACTTCCTAATTTACATGGGATTTTAATTTCAGAAATGAAAATTATATTAATGTTATCAAAGGGTTGTACCTACGGTGCTATGGAAATATCTTTCTTGAATGGAAAATAGTGCTGGTGTCTTAATTGTAAAGCAAACGAAATAGGAACAAAACCAACTGAAATACATAAACTATACAGTGTTTTGGGGATGTACGTTCCCTGTATTTGGGTTCCCTGAATGATGACACATTTCTGCAGCAACCAGGCATTAAAACACAGTAACTGCACAGTTGTCTTCACAGTGGGAATCATTCAGTGTTCTGTTCTCTGGCATTTCATTGCTCAGTGAGGTGTCAAGTATAATGTGAAGTTTTTTCTGGGTGACACACTGGCCATGTATTTGGCATGCCCCCTACAGTGCTGTTGCTGACTTCAGTAGTTGCAAACCTCTTCTGAGGTGTTTAGCACATAACACATGAGAGGCTGAAACTAGAATAGCTCCTTGGAGTAAGTGGTCAAATCTTTGAGGATCTTTCAGGTTGTGTTCCTCAGGAAGAGCGATGTAGGGAAGCGGCAGATGTGCTACTGTGTAGCTGAGTTTGAATTATTTCCTAGAAGAACTGCACTCATAAGATATTTTCACAACTGATTGGGGTGGTGGCTTTGATTGCAGGGAAAGGAGCTGTTCATGACTGAAGAAGAAAGGCAAAGAGAAGCACGTCTCCGTGAGCAGGAACGCCAGGAGCTAATGCATCAGAAGCGGCTTGCGCTGGAGACCAACAAAATCATCAAAGAGCAGCAAGAGAAAGAGAGATTGTGAGAACTCTTTATAGGACAGTCTGAAAAATTTAGCTCTGATTTGGAGGGGGTATGGAAGACAGGAGCACATAATTATTTCTGTGATGCTTCTTGCAGAAGTGAGATTCTCAACTTAGATTAACTTTGTTACACTGTTGCAGAGTTTCTCTTCATAAAATGTTTATCCTATGTTGCTCTTGGTCTTCTGGGCTTTCAAAGCTGGTATCATTCAAAGTCATCTGGAGTAGAAGGGTCACTCTGCTCCCCAACTGTCGTACCCCAATGATTCAGGGTGATATTTGTTATTTTCCTGATGCTATCCATCCATCCTTTATTTTTAGCAAGACAGTTAGAAGTCTTATACTTGTACAAAAACACATTATGGATCTGTCTCAGAAGGAGGCAGTGACTTAAAGAATTAAGCAGATGATATGCCCTTGGTATCTAGGTGATCAGGAATGTCCTCAGGGTTCCTATGAAACCATACTGAACCCTTGATATCTTAAAGATGACTTTTAAAACGGAGCGTTTCTTCCCGGTACATATGTATTTACTGTCTCTATCTCTTACTAATTATATGCTGACACACTTTGTTCAGGTTCTTACTCAGAAAATACTATTTTTATCATGGTGTCCTAATTCCTCTTATTGTAGAAGAAAGCTGGAGATTTCCCAGAAAGCTGCAGAGGAAGAAGAGAGATATCGCAGAGAAATAGAGCAGTGAGTAAAAGCCTTACACAGGCAGTGTGCCACCTGGAAAACGGTGCTTGTGATCTGGCTGAAAACATTCTGCATGATCCTTTCAAATAAAATTGTCCAGTACTTTCATTTAGCTAAATTTAGGATCCAATACATATCAGTAAGTACACCACAGTTAAAGAATAGGAAACTGATCTGAAAATCAGCACCTGGAAAACATGAGGCTTATGGCAATAATAAATTCAATGTGAAGTTGACCACTTATTTAAAAAATATGTTATTAATATAGAGACAAACTTAAGATTAAGGAGGTTCTGTGTCCCAGAACTTATTTACTCCATTGTCACTGAAACAGTACATTTAATTCTAACAGATAAAAATTAGTACTGCTAAGAAACAGATCAGTAGTGTATTTGTGACTTTAAGCACTCTTTTACATTTGGAAGTTTGAAACGAACCAGTTGTTATCACAGTAATTAACTTCCCTTCTAAATGATGCTGGGAAATTGCATGAAAATGCAAGTTGTACAATAATACCTGTTTTGATTCAGCCTTTTAGGGCTAAGATTGACCATCAAGTCTTCAGCTTTGCCACTTTGTCATCTTAAGGGGGTTTTAATTAATTTAATTCACTTGAGTCCCTTTTCATGTACCTGTATTAGCTAAAATTTTCTGATAGGAAAAGTGCAGGGATTTCTGAATTTCTAAGGTGCAAAAAGAAATATATTCCCCAGCTGTCATGAGAGAAAAATCTTCTGACAGTCCTGCTCTGGGCTCTACTACAGCACATGGATGAATTCTTATGTATTTCCTTTTTTTGATACCAGGGAATTGGTAACATCCTGTTCTTTATTGTGGCCTACTATAGAATAGTAGCTGCAATAGCCAAAAGCTGCTATAAAAGCAGGCCATCACAGGTGAAGGATGATTCTGTTCTCCAAATCTAGATTGCCTGTCTGTTATAATGGATGTTGGATGTCTGCCGTGTTCTTCTGCACTGAGAGTATCTTTACTCACTCAGGGAGGGCTTTCATGCCTTGAGGGCTGCTCGGTGTAAGGTCTAGCACAGATTTATACTTCCTTGTATAATTTTCAAGTGGTGCTCAGGCACTTTTAAGCTTTTCCATTTCACAATCCAAGCTGTTAAGTCAGTGTCAATCTCCTGGGTGAGGAGGAGGCAGAATGGTAGTAGAGAAAACAAGATGAAATTTAAAGCTGAGATTTCATGAGCAATTGTCACAGGCTCATGAAATACAATATTTTTCTGTATTAATGGTTTGTGAGGATCATGCCTTACCTTCTTTTAAGAATCCTTTCCGCAGGAATCCCTTGTATAAAGTCACTGTGCCCTATTTCAGTATCTTACATTTGAAAAAATTTCAAATGTGCTTAAATGGCAGAGGTCCCTAACTCTATGTACTCGAGTTACATTGTAACACCAACTTTTTTTAATTAAAATGAAATGAAAAAACATTCTGTCCATTGTTCCCTAACAATGCCTCTAAATTTAAATAGTGAGCTCAGCTGCAGATTTAAGAATGTTTTGACTCCATGTGAATATTTTTTTAATTTGCTTCAGCTAATTTAGAGATGCAAAAGATAATCCAAGTATAAATAGCATCATGCATATCTAAGACCTGGTAAATTTTGGCACCACATTATCATTTCAAGGCCAGCTATAGACAAGAATAGATCTTGGATCACTTAAGGCTGCATATATGAAGCTACATGTTAGGTTATTCAGCACTTCTGCTGTGACCTACTTGGTATTTGCTGGTTTTTGGTTTGGAATGTCCTTTTTTCTGATCATGGTGCCATTCTAGGTACCTTCTTGGTACTTTACTTGTTTTGCATGCTCTTTTCCTGAAGTGTGATGCTCTCTGCACCACCTCCATCCTCTATCTCTACTTATCTATTCCCCTCTCATCTCTTTATTTTTTTTCCGTTTTTCCCTAGAATAAGAAATTTAATGTGGTTCATGTTTCAACAGTATTTAATTCTTTTTGGGAAGAGTCACTTTTTATGGCAACCTAGAACTATGTGTTTAAGAAGCAATCATCAAAATAGAGTTAAGATATAGAAAGAAGACACACACATTCTAGGTATAATTTACCTTTGTGACATCTGATTTAGGTGTATGGTAGTCACTCAGTGTTTTAGTTAAAACGGAAAGTTTTTCTAATAAATAGTTCAAGTTCTAAAAATGAAAAATTGCTAAGTGAGGGATGTTTTTTTACTTCAGTTAAGGTGACAGTCAGTACTGTAGTGTGTCACTCTTGGCTTAGAATCTGTGGAGGTGTTAATATTAATGGCCTTATAAGTCTCAATATTAAATAAGAATATCTTACTCAGTTACACTGTATTTTTCAAATTATCTTAATAGCTTAGTAAATGAAACAGATTGATGAAAGGATTTTGGTTATGAGGAAGGAGCAGTTTATTATGCTTTGTATTAAAGACAAAACACAAATATGCTGAAAAATTATAATGGTAATGAATATATACTGATGCTGTTGGTTTTGTACTCAGAATGTGTAACTGCATTTGTTTCCTCTAGGATAACAGCAGAGGAAGAGAAATTTAAAAAGGAGTGGGAAGAAGACTGGGGTCCTAAAGAACCACCCAAGTCTCTAAAAACTGTAACTGCGGAAGTGCACTCTGCCCCTCGTTCCAAACACAAAAGTAAGTGATTTATTCCAGCCTGCCTCCTTGTATTTGTGTCAGGCACATCACTGAGCTGTATGGAACATGTCAACACTCTGTGTCCAAGCCAAGCTAGCTATGAATTGGTTATTTTCAGAAGGCTGGAAGCATACAATAAATTCATTTAATAACTCTTCTTAACAGGTACCTATCTTGCAAAATCTGCATCCACTCAAATATTTATGGTTTTTAACAATCAGCAGCAGCAGAAAAAGCAAAAAGAATGAAGCTTGCTAAGAAATGGTCTGAAGCATCAACCTCTTTAGCTAGAGGGTTTGGTGCATTGTTTTGCATGTTGTTTCTGTTCAGTGTTTGCCTGTCAACCTTTTCACAGTTTGGGTTGGAAGGGATCTTAAAGATCACCGTGTTCCGATTCCCTGCCATGGATGGGGACACCTTCCATTAGACCAGGTTGTTCAGAGCCCCATCCAAAACTGGCCTTGAACATTTCCAGGGATGGGACATCCTCCACCTACTCTGGGCAACCTGTTCCAGTGCCTCACAGCAAAGAATTTCTTCCTAGTATCTAATCTAAATCTATCTTCTTTTCGTTTAAAGCCATTACCCCTTGTCCTGTCACTACATCCTGTTTTAAAAAGTTCCTTTTCAGTTTTCTGGTAGCCCCTTTTAGGTACTGGAAGGCTGCCCTAAGGTCTTCCCACAGCCTTCTGTTCTCCAGGCTGAGCAGCCCCAACTCCCTCAGCCTTCCCTCATAGAGGTGCTCCAGCCCTCTGACCATCTTCATGGCCCTCTGCTGGACCCATTCCAACAGGTCCACATCCATCTTATTTTGGGAGCCCCAGAGCTGGATGCAGCTCTCCAGGTGGGGTCTCATGTAAGTGGAGCAGAGGGGCAGAATCCCCTCCCTTGCCCTGCTGCCCACGCTGCTCTTGATGCAGCCCAGGATGCTGCTGGCTTTCTGACTCACTTGTCCAAAGGGAACCAAGACAGTTGGACCTTAGTTAGTAGTTAAGCAGCTAAATTGGAAACTGCAAATTGTACATGGAGAGTGTACTAAAATTGTGTTGTACAAAGAAAGACATGGAAAGTACTTGTTGCATAATTTGTAGGAGAGCTGGGCTGACTCCTAACCTGATGTTATTTTATTATATTATTTTGTGTGTGACTTTGGGGAAGCCTGCTGATGGTTCCACTAAAGAAAAAGCCACCAAACTCTGCGGGCTTCCCTTCATCACAGAGCGGACTAATTGTCCACATGTAGATCCTAACTGCTCTTCAGGACTGGAGGAGATTGGAGACTGATTTAAGTAGGGCCTTTTTTGTTTTTTAAATAAAAAAACCAGAAAGAACATCCCATCCCTAACTACTTTGTTTTTTTATTTCACGGAAACTTCTAGTCACACATGGCTTACCTCTTTTTCCATTCGTGGAAACCTCCATTTGGACTGTCACTTCTGTCTCCTCACTCCTTTCCTCCTTTGTTTCTCTAGAAGAGTTAAAGGGAGTTGCACATGAACAACTTGAAACAGATGACGTGGATGAAGTGAACATGAAGCAGGACAAACAGGTTTGCCACTCAGCGCTAGCTTCCTATCCTGATTCAGATTCTTCCTGCATCTCACCTCCTCCTGACAGTCAGTCTTGACATTGAACTGACCATTTGGTTTTCCTAGGGCAATATGTGTGGTCCTATGGTAGATGATGAAAGGTTTTGACACTGCTGCTGTCGTTGCATTCTAAAGATACCTTGATATGAAATCTAACTATCCTACAGAAACATGGACTACATTGAGTGCTCTGTGTTAGCAGTGTTATATAAAGTTATGGTAACATATTCCTTTGTATGTTTTTCCTTAGCAATTTATTTTGTAATGTTTATGCACTTGGCTTGAAATATTTTTTCCTGGGAAATGGAGTTTTCATGTCTCCTTAAAAGCCAGTGTTCTGCCACAAGCTTTAGTGAGTTTGCATACCTGATTAATTTTCATAAGGCTTGCTAAAACTACTGCAAAGTAGGAGTGTGACCATACAAATCTTAGCAATGCACATGCCTGTGTGGTTCTGTATTAAGATTACTTGTTGCATTTGCTTTGTTTGACAAAAAATGTATATCATTAAAATAAGGGAAACTTATGACTAAATGTACTAGAACCATTTATCAAGAATTAGAGTAAGAGCTTGTCATGTAATAGCAAACCTCTGGTGTTGCGCCTTCAAATAAATTTTAATCAGTTACACATATCAGCATGGATTGATCTGAATAAGAACCAGTCCTTGGCTTTTCTTCAAAAAACAGCTTTTCCTTTACCTTTTGTAGCTTTTGGATGGTTTTATCGGTATGAAGGAAAATTTCCCACAATCCGTAAGGTACA
Organism: Edolisoma coerulescens; assembly: GCA_013397115.1. Lineage (NCBI taxonomy): Eukaryota > Metazoa > Chordata > Aves > Passeriformes > Campephagidae > Edolisoma > Edolisoma coerulescens. The sequence goes on along the minus strand of VWZW01008023.1, from coordinate 1,161,335 downwards.
AAGTTTGAAATGAAAATTTGTTTGCTGTGTGTTTGAACTGGAATTCCTCATTTTTCTTCTCTGTTATTAGTAAACATTCTTTACAGTCAAATGCTCCTTCTTTTAACATGTACACAAATTTTGGGTTGCGTGTGTCTAGGAGTTTGTCCTTTTCAGTCCTTTGGGCTATTGAGTTCTGCCAGCTGCAGAGGGAGTTGTATAACAATACTTTGCAGCAGGTGTTCATTACAGGTGAGCAGTGCATGTCTTCGTGTTCTCCAGAAGTTTTCAGAATCATATATATTTATATAAAACAGTACAGAGACAAAAACTTTGCAGGGAGTTATACCTCCCTGTAGGAGGAGTGCTGAAGGTAAAAGGTTTGTAGGCATGTATATATGAGAAAAAAAATTAACAATCTTTACATTGATAGAATAATTCTATGTCTGCAGAGATGCTGCTGAAGTATTGCAATTTCGATTTATGAGAGTTTCAAAGAATATTTTACACTTGCTGTTGCTTCCTTCTCTTCATTTCTTGCAATGTTTTTTATCCATTTATAGGGGGATTGCTATTGTGTTGTGTGCTTTGGTGGTGGGTTTTTTGGTAACTAGCTGTGGTAAAAGTGCCATGAAGATTTTGTGTGTGCATCTGGCAAGAACTCAAGGTTTCAGAGGAGGTCAGGATTGTTTCTGACAGATGAAGTATTCGTGTCACTATTTAGGGCTATTACTTCAACCTTCTGTGTGCCCAGGATATGCCTCTTCTCCTTAAAAGAGATTAGGAGAAAAGAGTGCATTCCAATATCTTTTTGTACTGCTAGTGACTGTAAATCATCATGGATCTTTACCCTGTGTGAAAGCCAAGGCAGTTAGGATTTTTATAATGAAAATTGTAAGTGCATGTTACGGAAACGCTTCACACAAAGAGGTAATCTTTTTGTATTGCTGCTGAAAAATACAGTTTAGAGAATGTCCAACTACCTCTCCATATAATAATGAAGATCTTACACAATTCCAGTTGAACTTTTACCACACAGTGTGCACTAGAAGCTTGAAAAGATGTATTTTTAATCATTTGCTTTTAGAAATATTTTTAAATCTGGCAGTGATGAATTTTCATCCTGCTCCCTATTGCTAATGATTTTTTTGTTTGTTTTAAAAACAAAATTTCACTCTGAACTAAAAATGTCTATAATAGGAAGTAAACTGAATCCATGGGGATAATTGTAGGAAAGGATGAATCATCCTGTTGTATCTGAATGCTGTGAATGCAGCTAAGATTGTCAGATGTATCTTCATGTTCTGGAACACTTTGGCTTGTGTACTGCTTAGTGTGCCTTTGAATTCAGTAATGCTTCACATGTTGGTACCTAGCAGGTTGACCTGCGTGATGTTACATTTAGTGGAGAATACTAAATGTATCCTCTAATTTTTTAGAGGATGATATTGGCAATTGTTGTTAAGGTAAAAACGAATTATTCCTGAATAAAATACACCACAGTTTATGTTAAAACATTAGTGTGAAAAGCTAGATTTTTTTTTAGTTAAGGTTTATCTCCAATGTTTTTGGTTCCTTTTCCCCCTGCTCCCCTCCCTACAACACCACCACCATGTAACCGTGAAGCAATAGACCACACCCCACTGATCTCAGCAGTACAAAGTCCCAGTTAACTGCTTGACCAGGAGAATCAGCTTTTGTAGCTGCCAGGGAAAATGTCTGTTTTCCAAAGCTTTGTTATCAATATTAACATGCAAAAGGTGAGACGAAGACAAATAATGCTATTTAATGTGAAGCAGTTTGTGGCGGTTTTTGGAATTCAAAGCATGAAAAGTCAATAGTTGATGATGATGAGAAGAATAAAATCAAACTTGAAGTGCAGCCTTTCTGGCAGTGGCAGTAATTGACAATAAGAGGCCACCTGCTCCTCTGTTTTTCAAATATAAAAGGAGAAAATGGCATTTCCAGTATGACCTAAGTCCTACCTGTACAAATGTGAAACGGTAGCGGAAATGTGACATCATTAAAGTAGAAATAAGGAACAGTGTGTGTTTTGAAGACAACAGGAGCAGAGGCTTCCAAAACTCTATGTAGCTTTTCCCTTTGTTTGTGTCCTACATCTAAAATTTTAGAGTCATTTTGTTAACTCATATGAGTAGACTTTATCCAGTGCTTGTAGGAACTACACAGTCTTTGTCTTGCAATGTTCCTTCTTTGAAGCAACTCAGTTTCTGCACTGATCTAAACCTTTCCTTTACATTTCCTTATTTCAGTTTTATTAGGGGATGCAATGCTGATTTTAGGGCATATGCATGAAGCTGTTGTATGCATGGACTATTCACATCTACCTATACATGAGCATCTGTCACCTCAAAGCAATCAGTCTGTATATATAAATGCCAAAACAGAGAGATGGCAAATCAAGACCAAACCAAAACTGTTTGAATATTCCAAGTTTTGTAGTGGGCCTATGTGCCTTAAAGTTGTAACTGTGCAGAGGAACAAAAAATTTGAATTGTCTGATCTCATCCAGCTTATGTTAGTGGGCACAAGCCCTCCAAAAAGTTTGAATCTCCTGCAAACTGCTGGGTAAATAGACTTTGGATTTTCTTTTAAAAGACCATCCCCATACTTGAATAGACTGTAATTAGTTTTTCAAGGCAGATATTCATGTACCAAAATTGAAGTTTGTGGTGGTTTTAGCTGATGGAAAAATTTTTGTTAAAAAACCTTCCCAGAAAGGGAAAGAAAGAAAGAAGTCAAAAAGTGATAGTTTTTGTGAACAGAAGAAGAATAAAAAGGAAATGGAGTTTGAGCAAAAACTTGCCAAAGAGAAAGAAGGAATGCTGGAGAAAGAAAAACAACTGAAAATAAATCGTCTTGTGCAAGAGGTATGTTGTGATCCATCAGGTGTAAAACTATATTGAAAGAAAATTAGGTGGATTCTTAGTGGAATTATTTTAACAGGACACTTGTTTAATTATGTCAAAGATAATGAAATTTTAAAAGCTGTTTCACTGCAAAACTCTGTTGCTGTATTTGCTTGTTTCTAGTCAGCTTTTGCCCAAATGAGGATAGCTTTGCAGTTAATGAGTGTCCACATGCAGTGATGAATTTAATGAAAGACAGCAAAATAGGAAATCCTTCTTAAAAGCATTATTAATTTTAGAACTATTTTAAGTGTGGTTTCATACTTCTGAAACCTATTTGTATTGTGACCATAACTATAACCTTTTCTAATGCACCAATGTTATGGTCAAGGTGTCTGAGACAGAACGAGAAGACCTGGAAGAATCAGAAAAGGTGCAGCACTGGGTGGAAAGACTTTGTCAAACACGGTTAGAACAGATTTCTTCTGTGGAGAATGAGTCTCCTGAGGTAAAATTCTGGCTTTTCCGTATGTTGCATGATCTCTAAATAACTGAAAGTTGTCTCCTAAAAGCAGCAGGTTTTACCAGTGAAGAAATCTGTCTTTGTCTTTCCCTCTCAGCCTTCTTTCTAAGAGGGGGGAAAAAAGTCAGTAGTTGATGACTTACAATCTATAGAATTTTCTGTTCCTGTATTTTATGAATATTTAAACATTGTTTTAATGAACTGTTTGTATTTTAACCTTTTTAAGTATATTATTACCACAAAGTTAACAGTTTTATTGTTCCATGAGCTGTTTGGGCTAAGTGGGACATGCTACCAATAGCAAAACCTGGATCCACCTATATTTATTAGTATCCTATGAAAATAAGACCATCATTGATGATGAGCCCTTGCTTGGAAGCTTCCTTGTATTACGTGAGATAAAGGAACAGATTAAGAAAATCACGAAAAGATACTAAACTCACAAGGAATAGGGTTGGGGCTTGTGCTTGAAGTAGTCCCCTTTAATTAGGGGAGCTACAGATAGTGATTGTTCCTTAGAGCCTGATGGTTCTAGATGGGGAGGGAGGCTTTCCCACCATCCTGCTGCTCTGGCTGTCTTCCAAGGAAAGCCGCTTTCAAGAGGAACACTGCAATCTGCTGAGCTCCCATGGGATCCCCGAGAAGCTGCAACCACAAAAGGGACCTTGGGGAGCATTCTTGCATGATTTTCCTTTAGGTCAATGTGGAGCAGCTCTGGAAAAAGCAGATGATCTTTTGTTCCTCATGGCCCAGGGCTCAGATCCATGTGGTTTTTCAGTACAGGTCTTAGTGGAATGATTATGCAGAGTTTTTCTCTCACTATCTAAACTTGGCAGCTCGTGTTCTGCTAGAATTTTGTCCCCCTCACTTTGTGAAGTAAGAAGGAACATTACAGATTAAAAACACTGTTGTATTGTCAGAGCTCTACCTGGATTTAAGACAAGCACTCTGTGTTGTATTTTGCTCCTTCAGTTCTTCCATTACGTTATATATAAGTGCTCTCTTACGTTTTTTCTACAAACCTGCCCAAGCAGTTAAAACATGTAAAACACAAAACCTGAGGTCTTCTTAGGGGTAAATGCAGCTGAAAAATACTCAGGTGCTACAGGCTCAAACTGTTTCTTGGGAACAAGAGCAGTCAAGATCTCTCAACCTCTGCCAACGAAATGAAATAGCCATTTTTCAGTACCAAGGGGTGAGCATGTTAGATAAGAATGTGAAAACTGTTACCCACGTGAGGGAAGTGTTGCCATATTGAACTAAGATGAATCTGTCTGTCAGACAGCTTATCTATGTAAGGTTTCCTCAGTTCAGTCTACGAAATAGCAAAATGACTGAATTTTCTCAAATACTCCAGTTTGATCACTGGTGAAAAAATGTTAGCAACTCTAACAGCATATGTAGACTCCTTCACACACATCCGTATTTTTTTTGGATGAGCTGCTCATTATATTCAAACTCAGTTGTTTAGCCCTCCAACAGATCTGGTGGGGATTAACATAAATTATAAGATATCAAACCCCTTGAGTATCTGAATTTCATAGCACACTAAATTTTTGTTTTGGTAGCTGCCTAAGCTTAGTTTCCTTTCTTGTACTAATGTGTGGTTATGTTTACACAACCTTAACCCCTTTCCCCTTTTAATGACATAGAACCTCAGGGCCTGTCTTTGATCATTTTTCTTCAAATAATCACCTTTCCAAGGGGTAATTCTTGCTTTCTCTTCAGGAGAGCCAGAGAGGCGAGAGTTGTGTTGCCTTGATTTGTCCCATGATTTTGCCTTCTGAAGAATTCATGCTGTTGGCGTTTTGTGGGGTTTCTTTTGCCGTCTCCCTTACCCCAACAGCCAAGGCTACTGCCACACCCCTCCCATTTTTCTTCTTTTTAACATAGAATCCCAAGGAGTGCTTTTAGAAAGGTTTTCAGAGCAAGCGTTAGTGTATATTCTGTGTGGGAGAAGCCAGGAGCTTCCTGTGCGGGAGCAGTCAGGCTGAGCGGCGTTCTAGGGCTGGCCATCGATCTCTTCAGGACTGTTGCGGGCAGGAGTGTTGAGGCAGATTTCTGTTCTGTCACACATAGCTGGCGAGTGGACGTCCTTCTGCCTCTCCCTCTGCCACCTCAATGCGGCGCTTTGCCGGGGGCCTGCAGCTGCACACCACAGATCTCGATGACATAAACTTAGATGAAGTTGACAAACCCAAACAGCGCGCGCCGCCACCGCCACCCACTGTTACCCCAGCGCCACCAGCTCATCCACTTGCTGCCTCAAATATTCCCCGAGGTCCAGCGCTGTCGGTAACACCAGCTTCCCAGGTGACCTCGGGAACTGCTTGGATGCATGTGCCTTCACCATTCCCCTGCGTGCCTCCCTGCCCTGATCCATCACCCTTTTTGTCCACTGGATCTACCCTTCTGCCCCTTGCAATGTTAAGAGAGAGAATGAGGTGGTTTCTTCATTTTTTCTGTAGTGATTGCAGTGCAGAGGTAGTTTCATTTTAACATTTTTTAAATGTAAGTCAGGAGGGGTTTGCTCTCCTGCCTACATAAGTTGTAACCCTACTCCCTGCAGATACATTCAGCAGAATGTATCAGTTAAAAAAAAAGATGAGTTGGACTTGATTAAAAAAACAAAACAACAGCAGGCAGCAGATGTAATTCATTGTTAAATTTGAGAAAAGTATCCATGTAGTGAAAATGATTTGTGAAAGTGCCTCAAATGTGCCATCAAATTGCCTTGTTAGGTGAGAAGAGTGGACAAGGAAAATTGGCTTAAAATCAGGCTCAAATTTTGAAAGGTCAAAACTGTAAAATAAAAAAGCAAGAGCTGGTAACCTGCTTTGACTTTTTGCACTTTGAGAAAACATTGACTTTGTGCTTATTGCAATCTGAGTCCAAAAGAGTATCAAATATAAGAAATCTTGTGCCAGATCTCTCTTTAGGAAAGAAATGACAGGTGATTCATCATAATTCCCTTTGCTAAGCACTGTAGTGAGAATCATGTACTTGTTCTTTTGGCAAAAGGTTCTTGTTTCAAGCAGCAGAAGAGGACCCCATATGGTCACTTGCTTCCTACACAGTTTTCTGCATGGGTTGACTGACTGCATTGTTGGGTTTTGGGGGTTTTGCATGTTTATTAAATAGTCTTTTTATTTGCATGATTCTCCTTGGGGTGGGGAAGGATATGCAAATTTATCACTTTTTGGTGGAAAGTGGTAGATTCTTGCTCTGTGAATAATTGCCCTCATGTGACCCATGAATCTCTTTTAAAATTACGTGGACCTGTGGTAGTGCTTGATCTATGTGGTTTATACATTTGAAGTGCCAAGAATGTGCTAAATCCACTCAAATGGAAATATGATATGTTCTTACGGATAGCAGGTTTCCCAAGTTATTTGCAAAATAAAAATTATGTGAAATGACACAAGTGTACAAAACACTTGTGTTGAGAGGAGAAACACACTCTTCTAAAGATAATTGAAAATATTCAGATAGAAGGAGCAATATAAGAGCTGCCGTACTGATCTGACCCCAAATCAATATATTCCAATATGTGTTTCTGGCAGTTTGTCACTGCTAGGCATGTTAGAGAAAAGAAATTAATAATTAAGAAAAATATGTTGGGTAACAACAAATAACCTAGCCTTTAAAATTAATGTCAGTTTTCACTGAATATAATTAGTGTATATGAGGAAATAACTAGGCTCTTAGTAAAATTAATTCTGAGCCAAAGCTGTTTGGTTTATAAGTAGATAATTCAGTATTTCTGATGTGGTTTCAGAAATGGAAGAAAAATCCAAAGCTTGATAATTTCTTTGCTACCTTTTACAAAGTGAGTTTTTAACCCTACAGATAAGCAAAAGCAGTGCATTTATGTGACTGTATGGATTAAAGATGTTGCATTTATGGCCACTAAAGGCAAAAAAATAAGACAACTGTAGTTATCCCATAAGTTCATTTTTCTAATATTACTCAAGCTGCTAAATCTTCTCTACGTTGCTCCATTTTTGGTTTTAACCCAGATCGTTTAATTTCCAATTCAGCTGGAGCAAAACCTGACAAAAGGAATAAAATCCTGTCAGAGACATTCTTGAGAACTACCTATTAAAATATCTGGTATAAATTGTCGGTTTCTGAAAAAATTACTATTAGCTTTACACTTTAGATGAACCCAGTGCTAAGTGTGTTGCTGTTTAGGTTGTAAGAAACACCTCCCACGTTGGCAAAGCGTCCTCAGAGTCAAGCAACCCGCTGGTATGTCACGTGCCGTTAATCGTGGCTGTAGTTTCATGAACTCCCCATGTAGTGCTAATGGCAAGGGAGTGCCAAAAGTTTCACTCTACGTGGCTGGTTTGTTTAAAATTCGGCACATGGAATGATGTGTGGGGATACATTGCTGTGCTGAAAGCATGAGTAGTGGAAGTGACTCCAAATTATCCAAGGATTTTGTGTTTCAACAGCTTAGCAAAATACAGTCCATATCTGCATGTTGGGAAGGCTGTGTGTCACAGAGCATGTGCTTTGTTCCTCTGTCAAGGCAAAAGTTGCTGGGTTCAATCTATCTTTTAAATATTTGGGGGGCTAAGAAGCAAGTTTTGTCTCAGAACCAGCACCATTTGTTTGCTGTCTCTTTGCACTGATTCTGAGTCAGAGTGGTCAGACGTGAGGTTTCTCCATTGTGCACTCCAGAAAAATCTGTTGCTAAATTGTGCAACTCCAGGAGAAATCACCCAGTTCCAGTGCAGCCTTAACAAGTTGGTATTGGTGAATCTGTTGATTCTGATTCTTCTAAGTTCAGAAAACTTAATGATACAATGTATTTTGCAGTGTGGAACATTATTAGTTGAGGAATATCTGCAGGGACTTTCAAATATCTGATTCAAACTTTTGAAAAAAATATTTAGGAAAGGACAAGGGAAAGAAAAAGAGCCCACAGGGGAAAAAACACACACACACATGCACAAAAAAGCCAAACAGAAAACAAAACCCAAAAAGTGGCTTAACCCATTTGCTGGAAGCAAATAAATAATTTCAGAGGATACAGCTTGTACCATAAGAACGATCTCTGGCATACACCACATTTCCTATGAGAAACATTGAGAAAAGTGTCCCAAGAGTTGCTGGGGTTAAGTCAGAAACTTAACCCACAGGGCTCAGTTTTGAACTCTCTTCTTGAATAAAACTGTGATTCATGTCAGTGGGAGTTTTGGCTGAGTGGGAAGTGTAGGATTGGCCTAGGATGTGCTGAATGATTAGGTCTCGGATGCCTCTGGGTATCTGTACTTTGTGGAGTCAAGGGCAGGGAATTTACCTAACAAACCCTTGCTGTTAATGCGAGATGATTTAACTTGAAATTCTTTATGGAAAGCTGTTTGCTGCAGCCCAGCTGAATTTTATCTATTTAGCAATGGATTAGTTAAAATCTTATTTTGGGTTCACTCTGTTCTTACACTCAACTTTAGCAGGTTGGGTTTTTTTCCTGTAACTTCTCATTCGGCTTGTTGCCTTTATGGGAAAAACGCCAAAAGCAGGGCTGAGATCTATCCATAGTCTTGCTGGTGAAGCCTGAATTTAGGGGAAAAGTTACTACTTGGATATGAGAGAAATTGTGTTTTGGTTTGGAGTTTGTAGGCCTTAGTTAAAATAATTCTGTCAGCTCTTTTTTGTATTAGTATCATTAAATTAATTATGATAAACCATTTGAATTGAAGTGTCTCAGTGGAATGATGGATTTGCACAAATTGTTGTGAACTGTAATTTTCTTAAATTAACTCCATAGCAACTTGCTCCAAGTCCACCTACCCAACGTCATCCAGGGGTACCAATAGTCTCTAAACCAGTTATGCTGCATCCTGACCCAAACTTCGTGGTCAGGCCAACAATCAAATCAGAGGCCCTGGTAAGCCTTTTCATGTTCTTTTTCTGAGTGCTCCAGTACTGTGGGGGTTTGTTTTTGACATTGTTCTTTGAGATGTCCTCAAAGAATCCATCTTTGTTCTATTTCCTGCTAACTAAAATTCCTGTATATTTTCAAGCAGTCACTAATGGTAAGTACAAAACAGTATTTTTCCATTTTTTCCATGGTGGAAAAGCCACTTTTAGTGATAATTTTTGTAGAGTGGTGCTTAATTCCAGAGCAGCGTAAAGCCCTAGAATTTGTACATCTTATTTTTCATTCATTCACATGCTGGGTTTTATTTTTATAAATTCTGAATTCATCAGAAATAATATAATAAAAATTAAGTCAACTGCATTTTTCCTTTGTAAATGGTCGTGAACATAATTGAAGATCTAGGCCTTGTTATATAACTTATCTCATATATATATATATATAAAATTTATATGTATCTTTTAATGTTCAGGGGAAAATAAGTGTGTTTTTATATCAGACTCCAATATACTGGTCATGCAGTGTTACTGCAAAGTTTACTCACAATCGGGTTTTTTTTCTTATTTCTTTTCCATTTCTGTTTCAAATGCAAGTGAAGAGAAAAATCAGAAGCTAAACATTTTAGGACCAACCACGTAGCATCCTTGGGAATTTTAGTATATGAGCAAACGTGAGCCATGTCTTACTGAACAAAAAAAGAGAAATATTGCTCAGACAGGTGATAACTCCCACCTGACAGCCTTTGAAATTCACCTAAAATAGGTGGTGGACCAATTGGTAGCTTTTATTCTTGAGGCTCACTGTGGCTTATGCTGTTAGTATCAGAGTTCTGTGCTTGTTGAATGCACATTTGTGGATTTGTAAATATGCATTTGTAAGACAGTAAGTGACAGAAAAAGCATTAAATTTGCATTGTATTTATTTAATTAAAAGCTGTTTCTGACAATAAATTATGTGCACAATATTCCTAGCTGTGGTTCATTAAAACACAATGGATTTCTTTGTCATTTTTCACTTTAATAATTTAGATACTCTTGTTCCTTTATTTTCCCCAGTTCGACTTTGAACAAATTTAAGTGATGCTTAGTAACCACTTTTCCCACAGCCAGAGTCATTTTGAAGCTTCTACATTATAAATGAATTGAATGATAACTGGAAGCAGTTTTTATAACTTGCTTAAGAGAAGGCAGGCACATGAGCTAAAAATAAACTCAGATCCCTCCAATGGAGATGTTTCCTTCAGTTGGAGCTCTCATTTTGATTGTGTTCAGTATTTTAACATCTCTAAACAATATGAAATTCCTTAGGGGAGGAATGAAAAAAGTCATAATCTTCAGTTAATATAATCTAGCTCTTGAAAAAGTGTGTATATGTGAACTAGTTTGAAAAATTGATAATACCCTTATGTGTGATCAAAAAGTCTTGGTACAAATTTTAAAAGGCACTTTTTAATTTTAATGGCTTAGTTTAAGAATTACTTTAAGAAACTGGCAACAAGATCCACCTCCATAGGGAAATATCTTACAATTTCTTACGCATGCATGCACATTTTCCAAATCACAAGTCTGCTAAAATATTTTACATTCAATCAACTTCCTTCCCAAACTGTCTTTTATTAGTTGGAAGATCAAAATTTCAGTGGCGGCAGCATTCCGGTAGGACTTTGAGAGAAAGATCAGTCTATAAATTGGTTTGGTAAACCTTATACCTCTTACTTCCATTGATGACTTACTGCAGTAAAGGGTATTTATTCATCCTCGCTGCAATGAAGTCACAGTGGTGTGTGAAGTAAAACTTGCGTGGATACTGAAGAGGGAGATTACTTCTATTAGATAAAAAAAGAAATGGCCAGTGTATGACAAAACAAATAAGACAGTGCCTGCCTGTCTACCAAAGCGTGTAAGAATTGTAATTAGATTTCTTGCAGAAGGGGAGTGGATTTTGGTTGGTTGCTATGTGTGTTTTTGTGGGTGTTTGTGTTAAGTTCATTGTTCAGACACAGGAGCAGTTCAGCTTCTCTTAGTGAAAGAAAGTATCACCAAAGACAAACTATCATTTGCTATCTGGTTTCTCACCTTCCTGGATTTCACACACCTTGTGGAACTCCAGTTTTTATGTCTTAATTTGACATAATGCCCATAATTTTTTCTGCCTTGTTTTTACCTGAATTTAACTGTCCTGAGTACCAGACTCTAGAAACTGAGGTTGATGGATTTATTTGATTTAAGCAGATAATCCAGTTGGCCTATACTTGAGCAATTCACTAGTAAAGAAGATGAAAAAGCATGCACTTAAGAATTAAATAGACATGCAAGAACAGGTAAAATCTTCCTGTTACCTGGAAGGTAGTTGGGCCAGATAGACTCTGTTGTGACTTAAGTAATCTTATTAACTAAATTCAGTTCAGAATTACCAGGTCTTTTAACAGTTGAAAATGAAATTGGTTTTGCTTATAAATAGGGAAATGATGGGAGATGTTTAAACCTTAAGCGTGGCTTTGAATGCTGAGGGCTGCTCTGAGTCGAAATCAGTGTGAGCTGTACTAGAGTGAACTGGAATACACTCATGGCAAAGCCAATTAAATTTTGGCTCAGAGAACAGGAGAGGATTGTTACAATTTACTGGTGAGATTTTCATAGAAGCAAAACCACCAGGAACATTAGTCTCTGCTCTTCTATCACAAACATCCTGTTGTGTGAGTTACAAAGCTATGTATGCACTTGCTGCTACAAAAGATTTTTCCTCCCTCATTCCTTTGTGGCTGGATGAAGAATTTCTGAAGGGGAAAAAATAATATTTAGGCTTTCCTCTAATTTGCAAGCTTTGAAGCCTGATTCTGCAGGACTGAAGTCAAGTCAGGTGCTTAGATACTATGTGGCAAGATGTGTGAGGATTGGAAATTTCAGCTAGCTTTGGTTATAGCTGTACCAAAACAATCAGTGTTGAAAATGTTGGGTTTTCTTTTTTTTTAGAGAGGGTCTAAAGAGACTTGTGGAAAACCTTTCCAAACTTGCCCATAAGTCCTCCAAGACAAAAACTCATAGTTTGTATTAATTGAACTCAAATCACATTTCATTAACTCTGGAATATATTTTTCCAGGTAGTGGTATGACTATAGGACACTGAGAGAAACCTTAGTGAAACTGATACATAGTAATTTGTTTTAAAGCAAATTGAGTTTGAAAAGGTAAATGCCAGAGTTCAGTCTGTAGAAAGTTGTTCTTGTTTCAGAGGACTCAAACACATTACCTGATTTGCTGCAAGGTTTTGAGTGGAGGCTGAGGAAGTGTCAGTAGTGTTTTGTATAACAGTATAGTTTAGCCCATAATACAGTTTATAATAATGGTTTAGCCCATTTAATTTTTGAAAATTTCTGTAGACGAAGGTATTCTGTATTTTAAGTGATTCCAAACTACAGCATACCATTTTGTTAGAATAGTTGAAGTGACAGAAAAACAGAATTAATATGGAATTTAAATCCTTGAAGCCAAAGACAATAAAATAAAATCCATTTAATAATGGAATTGACCTCTTCAGTATAGGAAATCTATGGTAAGAAAGCAAATCTTAAATGCATAAATGTGTATTTATCATGACTTCTCAATATTTTGGAAATTATTCTCTACCATTTTGTCCATGTTTAGGGTTGGGGTTTTTTTCAATCTTTTTTCATATATCATGGATAAGAGACCCAAGCACTGTTTCATAGAAATGAGTTGTAAAAGTACTCATGGAAAATATTTTTAAGGAATCTTGTGGTATGGAAATGTGCAGAATTTATGTTGTTTCTCTAGAATTCTTTCCACTTTGCATTCAGTACGATTTCACTGTGTGTGTTCTCTCATTTTGAAATTATACAGGGAACAAGCACTAACAAGTGCAAGTGTGATTCCATCCCTAGGAGAGCAGAATAAGCAGTAAGATAATTTATGAATAGGTGATACTTATTTACAGCAAAAAGTTAACACCTGGTTTGGCAATTTTCTTTCTTTTGCAGCCACAAGAGATGTTTAAAAGGATGGTGGTTTACAATTCATCATTTAGATCTAACAAAAAACAAGTAAAATAACATTTTCCATGTTTTGTGTGGTACTTCTTGTTTGACTGATCATACATTTAAAACTTTCTTTTCCAATCCTGTTGCTCAGTTTCTGAAACAGAAGATGCAAGGGAGCCCTAGTGCATGAGAACTTATAGTCCTTGTAAGCTTTAAGTGTGTGCCTGTGGCTCCTGCTAGTCTAGGCAGAAGAAGAATGAGAATAAATCCTTCAGGTTGAACCATCTGTAACTACTTCTGTAGTTGAGTGCAACCTTTAAGATAGTTGAACACTGATAACTGATCTGATACTGATATTCCTAAGATTTTCTTGTTTCTTTTAGTGTCCAGCTGCAGCGCTTTCAGTAATAAAATACTTTAGTAATTTAACAAATAGAGCTGTCATCATACTGTAGTTACTGGTAGGAAATCAGAGGAACTGGTGGTGGAAAGCACTTGTTCATTCAGCCTTCCTGTATTGGGTAGGATTTTCTTGCTGCATTTTTACTTTTGTTGCTTTCCTCTGCCATAATGATGAAGTTTTCATCTCTTCCCATTTGGTTGACTGGTGGTTCAATAGATGACTCTTTGAAGAAGTGAACTTCATGCTACACTTCTCTGCTGCTGTAAAATGTGCCAGTTTCTGTACAAAACCCCTTTGTTAGTGCAAGCTAAGTTAGATGCATTGACATGTTATATGAAAGGTTGGCACACACTAGTGAGCTCCCAGTGAGTAGTGAGCTTTGGAGCGGTAACCCATTAAGATTATGAATAATTTTTTCTTCTTCTAATCAATTTCAATCTATATCTAGAAGGGAAAACTGTATTTGACTGAAAAACATCCAGCTTTGAGATTATTTGTTTGCCAGTGAATGCCAGTGTGTTCTGAATATATAACAGTCGTGTTCTCTGTTGTTGTATCTGGTCATGAGTTTCTCTTTCAATTATTTTTTGTTGTTGCTTGCGTTTTGTTTGTTTGTGGTTTGTTGTTGTTATTTCAGGTCTCAATTGTTCTTGACTATTGTTGTTAGAAACCAGTGAAGCAGTAACATTGGTGTAAGTGCTTGTGTTTTGAAGATTGTTTTTTCTTTAAATGGGAACTTTAGCTTTCACCTGGAAATCCGGACAGGGAGTTATTTCAGTGCAGTCAAATATTTTAATGTTCCGTTTTCAGCTTATGCTCAGTCCTGTGAATGTTTTTGTGAGTCAAGAAGGGATTTGAATGGTCCGGACTCTTTCACCTGAAACGTCCTGAGTGGCTGGAGGGTAGGCTTAGGAATGTGCTTTCCACACGGTGTTCCTTGGTTCATTGGTCCTTGCTTGGATACAGAGTGCCCTCTCTATCTCTGAATTTGTGGTGCCCATTTCAGGGAAGATTTATTACAGTTCAGTGCGTGTTTTCTTTCTGTCTTAGCAATATTTGTACATTATTGGATCCAGATCATATCTCTGAAATATAGTGGTATGAACCCAAGGGGACAACAGTTTAGGCTGAATATTAGGAAAAGGTTTTTCACACAGAGTGTGGTTGGGCACTGGAAGAGGCTCCCAGGGAAGTGGTCACAGCAGCAGCCTGACAGAGCTCAAGAAGTGTTTGGACAGTGCCCTCGGGCACATGATGTGACTCTCTGCAGGTCCAGGAGTTGGACTTGATGATCCTTATGGGTTCCTTCCAACTCAGGATATTCTATGTTTCTATGACTTCTGCTTGCAGGTTGGTTTTTTGTGATTTTTTTTTTTTTGTGTGTTTGTTGTTGTGGAGTTTTTTGGGTTTTTTCCTGTTTAAAGATTGTTTTCCCAGGAAAACTTCCTCCAAGGGCAACATCTGTTTTTCATGAGGACAACCTGGGACAAAGAGTTCACTGACTTCCTTTA
Organism: Edolisoma coerulescens; assembly: GCA_013397115.1. Taxonomy (NCBI): domain Eukaryota; kingdom Metazoa; phylum Chordata; class Aves; order Passeriformes; family Campephagidae; genus Edolisoma; species Edolisoma coerulescens. Next base: position 1,146,165 of record VWZW01008023.1, on the reverse strand, counting down.
GATTACATAATGACTTAGTGACTTGGCTGAGATTGGAGTTCTTTTCTCTAAATTACTTGCTCCAAAACCATAGATATCTACTTTATCCATGATTCCAAAAGGCAGTACTAATTCAATTATTCAAAGTATTAATTGTTTAGGTAGCTATCATTCTAAAGTGTTTCTCTTACAGTTCTGGTTAAATGGTTCATCATATTAATACACTTTGGAAATTAATGAGTGATTGATTGATGTTTTTCCCCCAGGATGAAATTCTACCCTTGCTGATGTCTGTGATGAAATTCCCATTTATCTGGTTAAAAAATGTAATGCAGTATAACAAACCTAATGTAAGGCAGTGCTGTTAAGGGTGAGATCAGAACCCAGAGGGTCATTCATAGTCATATCAAAATTAGGCAACTGAGAGAGGTCATAAGGAGTATGGCAGAGGAGGCATTAGTATTTTCTGCTGCAACTTTTGCCGTTTAACAGCCATCCCTAAAATGTACCAGAGGAATCTCAAGCTGTATGTTTGGTTTACAAGTGGAAAAAGGCTTAGCTGAGTCTGACAGTGGAATAGACTTTGTTGCCAAATGGATCCAGTAGAAAAGAGGCGAATAATGACTATACCAAGCTAAATCATGCACTGAACCACTGGTCTGTGTCAGATATTGGCTTGCCTACTGTGTCTGCAAAGGGTTGTTTGGTTCTGTGTTCCCCTTATTGCAGCTTATTACAGCTTGAGGCCACAAGAATGGCAGCTAAGTGCCTTCATAAAGATTTTCAAGTTCTGAAGTCCTTACTTTAGCATTCAGGGTAAGCGCAGAGCTTTTATAAATTCCCAGCGTTGGCCACACCGTCTCATCCAGTGGCTACTAATTCTCCTCAAGAAACTGCCTCTCAAACGCCATTCATTCCAGATTGCTGATGCAGGAACTCCCATCTTTGCAGATAAGGTTACTCCTGCTTTTCCCTGCAGTCTTGGTCTGACGAGGGTTTACTACTACATTTTCTGGGTCCTCTCAAAGCTTAAATCTTGCTGTGCCTAACTGCAGTATTATCTTCTGCATTTCAGACACTCGCTGACAAAATTTTTAAGTCCTCCACAGAACCACATGAAAACAAAAATCATACTGTTGTCCTGAAAATTGTCCAACAAATAGTTGTCCTGCACTTGCTTGTGGTATGGAGCCAACTCCCTGAAACTCCACATCAAGAAGGAGAGAAAGGGGGCTGAAAAAGAATGCTAAAACCCAGACACTGTGGAATAGTGTTGCTGAGAGGTGAATTGGAGCCTGACATTTCTACCTGTTACCATCCAACACATTGATAATCCCAAGAAATGTTGCTCCAGAGTGTGGCAGAACATACCTGCCTATGGTGCTTTCAAGATTTGTTTCTGTTCTGTCAGGTGTAGACAGGAACTGTGGAGCTGACGGAGTGGTAAATAAACTCTTCCTCAGAACTGCTCCATGACATGGCCAACTCAAATTATTGATCTGTCATGAGGTTTTGAAATGTCTTCTGACTGTCAGGATGGACTCTTTGCTGTCTCTCTGTGCTTTTCTGCAGTTACTGTCTTCTTTCATGGCCTACAGAATTACATGTTGTCTCACTAATAAATAAAATGGAGTTTGTGTGTTGTGTGTGCATGAGTTGCTGTTTTTGCAACTAAATATCATTTTATTCTCAGGGCTTCCAGAAGTATGTGGAAGATTTTGATCCATATTCAATGGTAAGGAGAGAATTTAAACATTCCTCACTGATTAATATGAAATACACTGGAAAAAAGCCAAATCCTTAATTTTGAGGGCGGGGAGTGGGTAAGATTCTTGCTTGCTGGGTCTTGTGTATTTGTCTTTTCTACTCATGTTGAACAGGAGCATTCTTGCAGGAAAAGGTAATGTGGGATTCTGGTCTACCTATAACACTGTATTAGAGGAGGGAAAGGTCCCTTTTCTCCCAGAAACTACATAGATCAGCCTAATTGTTTTGTGTTTCCGAAGTGGAAATGATTAATCATTACATCTTTTCACAGTTCACCCCAGACCAAATTATGGGAAAAGACGTACGGCTATTACGAATAAAAAAGGTAAATGCTTGATTGATATTTAAAGGGTTCATGTAAGCATTTGATGTACAGCATCGTTTACTGGGAAGAAGGGAAGACCAAGCTCCTGTTAGTGGCAAAAATTAACAGCCTTTTCTGAACTAGAACTGGTTTTTCCATAGGAAGGATCACTGGACCTTGCAGTCGAGGGAGGAATTGATTCTCCAATTGGAAAGATAGTTGTGTCTGCCATCTACGAGGATGGTGCTGCAGACAAACATGGTGAGCAACAATGGGGAATTTGAATGCTGCTGCAAAGTCTCCTTACACTGGCTGAGAATGGTTGGCTGATTTCATAGCCTGGTACTGAAAGGCTCACTTAGATTGTCCAAGGAGCCAAGTTCTGTCTCAAGTCTGAGGGCAGCAACATGTGCTGCTTAAATTAATAATTGTGTAAAACTTATAAGAACCAACACCTGATTCTCCGGTGTATTCTTCAATCAAGGAATACGTTCTCCATTATTTCACAATTTCCAAGCAACGACATTTGTAGTACTTCCACATACAAAGCAATTACCTGACCACAGCTACACTACGCTGCTTAGTTTTGTTCTTTATGCTACTTTAAACAGTAATTTGTCTAGCTAAGCAGGTATCCCAAAACCCAACTACAGGCCAGAGCCTCTGAAGCTTAGGTCTCTGGAGGCACAAGAACCTGCTCACTAACACATCTGGGCTTTGCACCTGTTGAGAAGTATCTGCCATCCTTTTCATGAAAACTCTTGTGATGACCAGGTCAACAGACAGGGCAATATCCCCTTACGCTGTCTTTGCTGTCCTTGTCCCAGCCTGCACCTAAGTTCAAGTCACTCTTGATGTGAAAATATCTCAGCCTTTTGATCTCCTTGGTGCTCTTTTTGAACCTTCACTCTTTTAGGATCTCTCACCACTAAGGCTGTCCCTTTACCATCCTCTTCAAATCCAGTCCCAGTTAACTGGTTGGGCTTCATTCCAGACTGGCAAGTCAAAATCAGTTCTAAGGAACAAATTTTACACATCCACTTGCAAAGGAATGACAGTCATGCAAACCCTTGACAAATGCCATTTTATTCCTTCGGGAATTTAATTAATTTTGCCATTTTTATAGAATCACAGAATTATTTGGGTTGGAAGGGACCTTACAGATCATCTAATTCCAACCCCCTCCTTGCCATGGGCCAGGACACCCTCCCCTAGACCAGGGTGCTCAAAAGCCCAATCCAGCCTGGCCTTGAATACTTACAGGGATGGGGCATAGTAGTACCAGCCTACAGTCAGTGACAGTTTGTAAGATGTACACCTGGATTACCCACACAGGCAAACTGCTACTGTGGAAAATCTTATTGAACTAGTTTCTTACTGGTTGTGATCAATAAGAGATTCGTTTGGCTTTGCCATGCTTAAAAATTCCTTTTGTGTTTACCTGTAGCAAGCTTCCTGCAATTTTTAATGTAGACCTTCACATCCAGTGAGAACACTTTTCATGATGGTACTGCACAAATATGGCACAGAAAAGACTCCCAGACTTTTTCTTTTGCTTACATGTATGTATAACATATTGGTGTTTTCCCCAGGAGGCATAGTGAAAGGGGATGAAATACTGGCTGTGAATGGCAAGATACTAATTGACAGCAAGCTGGCAGAAGCACAGGCAACTCTAGCAAAAGCCTGGAACATGGGTGGGGTAAGTAACCAGGAATAGTGCTTCATTCTACCTGTAGAGCTCATATGAGAGATACTTTTCTGTCATGACATTGTCACGTCAACACAAATCAGGTTACAAACATCAAAAGAAGTAGGTGTGTCAGGTACTCCCAAAGTGAGCTAAAAATCTGCAGAACATGTTGGTATGTAGCATCTCTGAAAACCATGTGTGTAATTTACTGGGAAATTTCATGACATTTAGCCACGTGTCAAGATTGGTATTTAAACACATTACGTTCTGAGTGATTACAGTACCTTTATCTGTAGAATCACTCTTTGATATTGAAAATTACTTGCAAGCTGATTGGAATTTTCTTATAATAGCTTATCTTATTTTTGATTTCTCAATGTACCAGCAACACTTGTACAGTGAGTTTTTCCTCAGCAAGAACTGTATTCATTGCTCAAATGACCAACACAGGGTGATTCTTAGAATAACTTTTTTAAAAAATCTTGTTGCAACAGTAGATTTTTCATCAATTTTAAGATGGAAATCAAACAGCTCAATCTTTAAATGGTCTTCCTATAGAAGTTTTTAATAGAGACCTTGCTGCTGCTCCCTGTGGTTTTCCAGGAATAGATTACCCCCCTGATTCTCTATCTGACATGGTGGTCCACTAGCCATCTGTAAAAGTAGTACTTAGCAGCACATTTGCCTGTGCTTTTCTTTTTCAGGATTGGATTGACGTAGTCATTGCAGCATCACCTCCAAAAGAATACGATGATGAAATGTAAGTGCATAAGCTTTTTTCTCTGGGGATTAAAAGCTGAGTAACAATAGTCAGTTTGCTTTTTTTGTCAGACATTTTTTCAAGTATCTGCTTCTTGTGGACTATATAACCTCCTGCTTTACATGGGTGCTAATTTGATAGTTATAAGTAGCTGTCATGCATTACAGCAGTGGTTCCCAGACTGCAAAATTGTGATTCTCCGAATTGGTTGTATGTGACTACACACTCATACTTTCAGTTAAAGTTTGAGGGTTTGGGGTTTTTTTAGACGTTACGCTTAACTTCAGTCTGAATCATTTACTATATTCCCATAGATCATAATTTAGGGAAACAAATCCCCATAAGCATTCTACATCACAACCAGACGTTTAATTCTGCCGTTTGGTTTGTTGTTTTGGTGGTTTTTTTTATTAGATTGCAGTTACTGTTCTTGTCTGAGCAAACTTATGTGTAAAATTTTCAAAAGAGATGAAGTCATTTGGGTGTCTTGGCAATTTGTGATGTTCACAGAATCCTTGTTTTAAGGATAATCATCATAGGTGTGAAACAGAAGAATCCATAGCTACAAGTGTGATAGAGGTATCAAGTCTATACAACTTGCTTTACTTTGGACAAAGAGTTTCAAAAGCAAGACCCATGTTTTCTGGTTTGATTGAATGAAAAGATTTGAAGATATCCTTACTACCAAGTAAAATGGCAGAGTAAGGTTTTGTAGTCACTGTTAGTCTGGGCTCTTGTTCTGTGCAGAATACTGGAGTATTAGTTGCTGTAAATCAGTTTTAGTGGCTAACACCAACTGCAGATTGATGTGAAATTTTGTTTAATAGCTGTGCATAAACTAATGGGCAAGGAAATAACTGTCACTGTTATTTTTGTTTTCATATCCTGTTTATTTAGCCCTACCATTCCCTCATCAGCAGTCAGTCCCAACACACACAGAAAGGTTTTTGAAGGCAGTGCACCTGTGTACAGACAAGGGTATCTCCTGCAGCTGTAGCCACTGCAGTGTCCCTCACGGTGAATAGCACACCTGGCTTAACATGACTGGCCATTGTGAGGCTACGTTATTTTTTCAGCATGTGCCTGCCTGTGCATTGTTTGCCATGCTTGCTTTTGTTCCTGGCATGCTGGAGCTGGAGTGTTCTTTGGGCTTTTGCCATGCCTGTGCTATTAAAATATAAGTATTTAGGTTCTACTTCATAAAGCCCCTTAGAGATCCTCTGCAGAATTGGTTTATCACGTGGCAGACTATTAAATAAATAGGCCCTGTCTAAACAAGTAGGATTAACCTGAGGTTTTTTCATTATCTGTGGACCACTGCTGTGGCTTTGTGAGTTCATAAGTATATAAGAAACTACAAATTATTTTCTTGCGAAGGCTTGTCCAAAGAACAAGTTTCCATTTGTATTATTCACAGTGTGCCTGTAAACTAATATTCATGACTGTTTGGTTTTCACTGAAGTTTGTCTCTGTTAGTTTGTCATATACCCTATACAATGGCTTGGTTCTGAAGTTATCCGTGTCTCAGAAATTCAGTTTACTCTGTATGGTTTCTCTGTGGCTGTAATCACTGTAAGAACAGTCACAGATCTCTAGAAACTACCAAGGTAAGACTTCTTGTTGCATGTGGGTCTTCTCAGTTATTGCTTATAACACAAATCAAAATTACTTAAGATCCAGTTTAAAAACTGTGCTTACTAGAAAGATTAAAAGTTGCAGAAGACCAAACAGCATGTTTTTCACTATCTTTTCCTTTTTTTCCACAGGACTTTTTTTTAAGGAAGACTACAACTGTTGAAATGGAGTCTTTCTTCTGCAGAAACCTGCTGCTCAGTAAATTAATAGGAAATCAATAACCACATGAAATGCACCTTTATTGACTGACCTGCAAATTGAACTAGAGACTTCATTTTCTTCAGATAATTTAAATAATTTATTATCATTCTATAGACAGACAGCAAAACTTTTTTTTTTGCAGGATGATTGAAAAGAACTGCTAACCAGCATAGTTCAGTCTGTGAGTGCTCAGTCTCTTTTTGCTATATTGAGGGGCCAAATTTTGAAAATTATCTTTCTGTTTTCCTGGAAATAGACTCTAAAATGACAAATGAAGATAGAACACAGATGTCTGTTCCCACATGCAACGCTTGTGAATACACATTCACAGGCCAGTTTGGGTGTGAAAAGGATTATATTTTTACTTCCTAGATAGTGATTTTTGTGGGAAAATGGGAAAGTACACAGGTAACGTCTGTTCTCACTCATATTCTTGTAGCTCTCCTAATGTCCATTTTTGTGTCTCAGTTGTCAGGTTTTTTTGAATATAAAAACCTTACTGGTGGAAGAACTGGGAATACCAGGAATGCTAGCATTATAAGGAATAATTTTTATTGTGTTTCTCATACAGTGTAGAGAATCTTCTGTACCAGAAAAGTAAATAACTAGAAAGTAGTTTAGATAAAATCATTATGTATAGTCAGTCATACTATTGAGTATTTGTATTGGTGGCAAAAATTCCTCCCTCATATAGTCATGGGTGGAAAATTTGGGTGTGATTCACAGTCTGTGGTTTTGTACTTTGTTCTCAGTGAGCCTATACATGTGACTCAACTGTGCAGGAAGCCACCAAGTGTAACATTCTGCTCTTGGTGGCTGTGTATCTTAGGTTTGAGTAGATTCCTCAAGACCATAAAATTGATATCAGCTTGGCTTTGAGTATTATTACAGTTGTAACTTAGTAATTATATTCTTGAGATACCTCCTTAGAAATGGCATTGTCTTCTTCCTTCCTTGTACCTGCCAGTTTGTGTTCTGTTTTTCGTGTTGTGTTGAGGTTTTTCACACCTGTTCTAATAAGAGACAGTTTATAGTTCATCAGCAAATCAGATTCTCACTGAAGTCTTGCCTTTTCCAGGTTTGGAAGCCCTCTTCTTCTCCAGCACATAAAAATAACAATAAAAAATAAAACAAAATAAAAATAACAAATTACATTCCTGAGAACTCTGTACTTATATGCAGATGCTTGCTTATGCTGACTTTCTTTACTTGCAGTATTCTTCCAGTATGCCAATTAATGTGCGTGGCAGGGTATATATGTTAGAATATTTAAAATGTTTAACTCTTACAACTAATCCAGAAATAAAATTGCATTTGCCAAATGGAAGAAATCTAGTTTCCTATTTGTCTCTGGGTTTGTACATCATATTAGTAGTTAATCTGCTAAAGTACAGAGATTTCTGAGTTATTCTTTAATAACAGACCCATTTTCAAGAGATTGCTACCCTTGTGGAACTCAAAATTCACTCTGCACAGAAGGGAATTGTCACTTGGCTGAGCTGCAGTAATCTTTTATAGAGTTTTTGGAGGCAAATCTGGTCATTTAGTAGTTGGCGAGCTACTGAATGCGGTTGTTACAGCGTATTTTTTTGCTAGGTCTTAGCATGCAACTACCCAGGGCTGCAGACTTCCTAACCACAAACTAATCTAAATGCTGAATGCATCAAGATCAGCACCAGAAGGAAATTGCAGCAGGATGTACTTCTCCTGCTGCTTTGGTTCCCAGTTGCCTACATACTGCAACCATCTGGACCGTATGACAATGCATCAGAGTGATGAGTGGTGCTATCAAATGTTCTCTCAAGGGCTGCTCGGATGTTTTGTACCAGCAAATAGAGAGGCACAGTGATGCACCAGTAAAGAACTTCAGCCTGCAACCAGTGCTTGATTGTGCTAAACACTGTCTCAGCACACTAAGAAACATAACACAACAAAACTTAGAGGTTAGATATTAGAACTATTTCTACTGGTGTTATTTTTTCAGAGACAGAAGGAGCACAGAACACTGAGCTGGGAAATCTGTGGGAGTACCAGCAGTTGAGTTGTAGCCTTGCTTCTTAGTCACAGAACTATCTTTCTTCTCCCCATCTACCCTGTTAACTTGATTTGCTTGGATACAGATTAAAATGCATGAGAGGCAGTTGAGGAAATAATTCCTGCTTGGTACACCAGGTATATTAAGAAAGTGTTGCTTTGAGAGTTTAATCTGTGGTAGGATGGCAGAGTTACTTTAGGCAATGTAAGGAGGTGGTGTCAGGAGAAAGAAGCCTGAAACTTCTGAAATCTTAAAATGATCTTAAGCCATTAGCCAGGTAGTTTTCCACTGTATTTCTGACTTCCAGTGCCCTAGGACTGCATCCCATCTTTCATTTGCCAGCTAGCTCAAGGGGTTGGAAAATACTGCAAGAAAATAAGTTTTTCAAGCAACTTCGCTTTCATTTACTTTGATGTGTGCAAGCAGAGTGCCCCAGGTGTAAATAATTTAAACGGGGTGCCCATTTTGAGTTTCTGCCGAGTTGTTCTTTGGTGGTTGTAAGTTATCACATGTGTCTGTGCCTCACCCCTGTTCAAGAAGGCCAGCTTTGGAAAGATAACAGTATGAGTAAATGGGACTTTCTCTTTTTCAGCCAATGCTCAGTTTCCTTTGGGAGTATGGAAACTGTGACCTGGTGCACGAAGCAGGAAGAAGTCGAAGTACTTCACTGACAGTATCACGAATGCTTCAAACCACTTTTAAGAGAAGATGGTTTTTTGTTTTTCATTTGCTGTAATCTCAGAGGGAATATGTGTAGTTTCTCAGAGCTGTTTGTTTGGTTAAGACAGCCAAACCCCACTATCTCTCTCTATGGGATAATAACCCAGAGGAGGACTTTCTCAGAACTGTTAACAACCATTCTTATTCTCTCAGGAATTTCTTGGCCACGCTGTCTTTAGCAAACCCCTCACAGTTGCTGAACTGGAGCATGAATTACATTAGAGACTTGTGACTTTCACATCTGCTCTGTGAGCCTGTGCGTGCCTGTGTGCAGGCAAAAAATGTGAGACCCTATGGATCAGAACCATGGTATGCATTACAGGATAGGAAATACCATGGTTTATTACTCATATGGATATTAGCAGAGGGAAGTCTTTGATCTATTTATTACTGCCATTCTGCTAATTCATAATTTAGCTACTATTTATCACGTGGCCATGGCATCTTTTGGAAATTCTGCAAAGATTTCAGAGAAGCTATGCTTTTTAAAAGATGCTCCATTCACAGACAAATGTACAACACAAGGAGGGGTGTATACATGTACGTACACCAGTAAGGTTTTTTTAAATCAACTTAATTTGAGGAGCACAGATGTACAAATAATCTCAGCACTTCACAAATATGAGATATAAGCTCTGAATAAAAATAAATTTTTATAAACACTCTCATCATTAAAAAAAAGAGTGAAAAATCCTGGCTTTGTGTAAAAGGATGCGTATCTGGTTGTAAGGAGCTTGATATGCAGTAGTTGATAGGGGTTCTCCTGTTTGCTTTAGCTGTATGTTGACCCTGATAAAGCATGGTCAGACTTTGGGTAGCTGCTGTAGAATTCTTAGCCATCTTTCACCATGTAAATATCCCCCTGGGATCTCTGTTGATATGAACAGATACCTTTATACCATCTAAGAACCAGGTCTAGTGTAGAAAAGCCAATGTCTTAAATGTAAGGACCTGACCCCTAGGATTATAAATCAGGTGAGTCCCTCGTAATCAATTTATGATAAGCTAACAAGTGCTTGATCCTCATACTGAGTTTGACCTTCGGTGGTTTTCTGCACATCTGCCAATTTTATCTTTTGCCATTGTCCTTGTTCTCAGGAGGTTTCTGTTTTTCTGACTGACAGAAATTTCTGGAACAGATTTCAAAACTGCTTTTCTGCAGACTTGAGCTCTGAGATGGCTCCAGGTGGGCCATTCACAGGTCATGCAAACTTTTTTCAAGGATGGCTAGGATGGTTTTTTTCCTTCTTCCTAGGGAAGGCAGATAAAGGTTTGCTTCTGCTGGAATACTGGGGGCCTCTGCTGGAATACTTCTTCCTCTATTACCAGATCTGCATTTGATGTGTTACTGAAGGACACAGATAATAGCACAACACTTTGATGAGAATCAGGGTCTACTTATACTTACAACAAGGTGACTGGGGCTATTTTTGGTCTCTACTGAAATCATGTAGGATGAAAGAGGAAGTGGAGACAGACACAGCAAAAGCAATCAATAAAACTTCTGTTCTCTAGAAAGGAAGTTTTTGAAACGTGAAGCTTCAAGAGGATCATGGTCTACAGTTAAGAAAAAAAGTCTTCTCCAACTTGTGATGATGGATGCACACCATAATAGTGTAAAAGCCACCAGAAGGAAGTTTTAAGGAATTAAGTAAGTTGCAGACTGGCAGCTCTTGGGTATGTAAGTCTGAATGGCTGTTGTTGAACTCAGAATGTTTGTCTATATGGAAAAAACGTGGAGTCTGACGTCCTGCAGAGAGCTGCTTCATGATTCACAAAACGTGTTGCATGATTAGCAGTGGGTATCCCTTGCACACCTGAATTGTGCTTGATAGGTGTTCGCCACTTAGGAAGCAATCACAGACTAGAACAAGCAAACCACTTAAGTATGTGCTTAAATTTAAGCATATGAGCCAATCCCATTGACATAGCTTGAGTTCAATAATCCTACTCAGGCTTAAGTATTTTGCTGGATGGAGGCCTGAAGTCAAAATCTGAAGGCAGTTGATGCCTTAGTCCTGGACAAGCTTAGAATGGAAACTTGTTAATGCTAAAGTTCTAGTATTCATACTGAATTTTAGTTCCTCCTCATTTTCTCAAATAATCTTTAAAGGTTATTCCTCCCACCAGCTCCCACTGCCCATTTTCTTGGCTTGTCCTCATCTTATCTTTTCTCACCATTTCTCTTCCAAACATCAGTAAAACTCATTAGTCTTCAATAGCTATAACAGAGTTTGTTTATATGGCACTTAGAGTAAGGTTTGGGAGAAAGAGACTGAGATTCTCCCAACATAAACTGAGTAAGATAGAAATCAGACAGCTTTTTTGAGGACAAGGACTTTTCTAAACAGTAAGGAAGTGAGAGGGAAAGCTGCTAATGGTTATTCTTTATGCAAAACTACACACGCATGTAAAAGCAATAGAGTTTCAAACTACTTTTTCTGAAATTTTTTTCTCTTGCCCCTGCCTTTCCCCATAGCAATTCTGGATGCTTCAGCACTGAGACCCCATTTTCATGCTGGCAAGAGCTTGAGGCTCTTGAGGATTAATGCCACTTAAAAGAGTGCAAAGAACACTACATAAAAACATTTTTAGAAACACTGGAGAGAAAATTAAGCTTTGACTAAAATCTTGTATAAGTATTTCCCTGACAGGGTGAAATAGCTTTTCAGGGTTATCCTTTGAAAATAAGTAGATTGTAATTTTGCAAATTTCAGTATTTTTTTTATTCTTTCCCCCCCCGCCCCCCCCCCCAATAAAATGTGGCATTTTCAGAGCAGAGGCACCCAGTAACAGATCTTGATTAGCAGCAATTCCCACCACAAGGAAGGATAGAGGGAAAGAGAGGAGAAATGCATGTTCCTGTTTTGATTATTGACAAAGAATTGTGGTGAAGCAGATCTCTGAATGTTCTTAACCTGCTAGGACAGAAGAAATTGCATACTGTTCCTCAGTGAAAATCAGGTAGCTCCACCTTAATACAATTTCTGTTAACACTCATAGGGCTGATTGAAACAGAGGTAGTGGGCATATTTTGTGGCTGGATTGTTCACAGGGAAAAGTTAATTGCGTGTATTTAGTTGCCATTAAGTTGTAATGATTTGTCCCAGATTGTACTGCTGCAGGAAAGCTGCGTTTGTTGTTAACTGTGACAATATTCACATTTCTTTGCCTCTAGCTAGACAAAGAGATGCAGAGATGGGTTTTTTCCTATTATGCTATTGAAGTACATCAGGAAGAGTATAACTTCTCAAGGTATACTGGTATACCTGCTATATTAATAGAAAAGGTATTGCCTTTTCTATTGGTTTCTTTAAAGCCATGTGTACATGAACAGATGTTTAAAATACCATAGTAAATAGATGGGGAAAAGTGGCTAGATTTATAAATGACACAAAGGGACAAAATGCTTACTTCACTTTGCACTAGGACAATGCAAGTGACTTTTATACAAGGGACATCAACATTTTCCTAGAAAGTAGATAACACCTGAGTATTACATCTCAACTATTCTTTCTTTAATATCGATATGGTCTCTTAATCACAGAGCAATGATCACTGTAGTCAGCTGTGCCCCCAGTTGTGGAAGAGAGAGGAGTTTTCATCTAGTGGTAGCATGATCCATTCCTTACCTTACAATATCTTGAGCCTTCATTGCCCAAACTACAAGCAAATGGGGAAATGGCAAGTGCTTTTTTAAGATGTGGTGAAAAGAACAGTCAGTTCAGAATTTAAGTTCAGTTTGTTAGAGCAGCCATGGCCAATTCCAGGACTGGGAATATGTAACAAGCAATCTTATTCTTTCTGCCCAGTTACTGTGAGCATGCCCAGAGGATGTGTCCCTGGCACACATGAGAAAATCATCCCTTGTCAGTGCTCTCCAGCTGGATGTGGTTGTTCTTGTCTCCACTGCGTTGCTGTTACGCTGCGGATGAAAAACAGACAGCTGAGAGTTGCACGTGAAAAACCTCCATGGCTGAGCCTCAGCACTTGACATCCTGCTTCACATTTGGGCTGCCAAAATGCAGACGTGCAGAACGTTTCCACTGGCTCATATTGCTGCCTTATCACAGGAGACAAATATAGCCTGGGGAAAGCATGCTGAGAAAGGCTACCTACAGCCGTGAGAGAAAGAGACAATCTGGAGTAATTCCATGTGGGAGGGAAGATCAGAGTGTGGGAATTATAGGTGGTTCTGACACATCCCTTTGTGGTGTCAGGTGGGCAGCCAATGGTGTTTGTGCCTGCACATGGTTGCCCAGGTACCTGCTGGGTGCCATGACTTAGGCTGAGAAGTACCTGGGACTGTTTTAGGACAAGTCTCTACCCAAAAAGACTCTGCAAACTCTCTATAAGCTAATTCCTAAAGAAATTAGGCATTTCTTTCTACTGTGCCTAAAGAAAGGCATTTCTATCTACTGTGTCTTGCAAACTGGTCTCATAGGCTATTTATTCTAAAAGCTATAGAACCCCACACAGTGTTCATTCATGTTACTGGCCAATTCTCCTTATACCCTCAAGGGGATTTCAGCTCTCTCAATCACAGTTGTATTTGCAGTTTTTGCACAGTGCAAAACGACTGCTGCACTCACCAGTCAGCATTCTTTTCATATCTAATGCCACAGATTGAAACACTGCAACATATGCTGTTATGAAAACATTCAACTTTGAGAAAATATTTATTTTTTTCAGAAAATCTACAACAAAAGAATATGGCTTCTCTTTTAAGAAGAGATATAGCATATAAAACATTATCCTCAGCCGTGTGGTATCGCCAGTCAGGAAAAACTAATACATGTGTTGAGGGGAGAACTACTTCTGAAGGAAACAGGAATTATTCTCTTTATAACCATTGTCAGGAATGCAAGGAACTTTTTCAACTTTTTTTTTCTTTACCACAACAGTGTAGGTTTTTCTTTTTTAAATTATGCGAGTTTTTATAATAGGCTCATCATATTCCTACCAATAGCTCATACTTTCCTCAGAGCAGTTCTTACAGAGAGATCTGCAGCTGCTTTACATCCTGCAGTGCTGTGGGTACCTAGAATTGTTGCTACCACCTGTATCATGATAGTGCATGTAAGTGTCACTCAGCATCAGATTCCTGATGTTTTAAACATTGTCCCACCTCTAAATATTCTTGTTTTCAGAGAGAGAATAATCCTACATAGGAATAAAATCAGACTCACAGAGTTGTTTAATTTGGAAAAGATCTCTCATGTCATCAAGTCCAACCATTAACCCAGCACTGCCAAGTCCACCACTAAACCGTGTCCCTAAGCGCCACATCTAAACGGCTTTTAAATAACCCCAGGGATGCAGATTCAACCACTGCCCTGGACAGCCAGTTCCAGTGCCTGAAAACCCTTTTGCTGAAGAAATGTTTCCTAGTATCCCATCTAAACTTTCCCTGGCACAAGTCTCAGCCGTTTTCTCTCATCCTGTTGCTTGTTACATCAGAGACCAATTCCCACCTGGCTGCAGCCTCCTTTCAGGCAGTTGTAGAGTGATAAGGTCTCCCCTCAGCCTCCTTTTCTCCAGGCCAAATACCCACAGCTCCCTCAGCCTCTCCTCACAGGACTTGTGCTCCAGACCCTTCCCCAGCTTCATTTCCTTTCTCTGGACTCGCTCCAGCCCCTCAGTGCCTTTCTTGCAGTGAGGGGCCCAGAACTGGACACAGCACTCGAGGTGTGGCCTCACAGTGCCCAGTACAGGTGGACAATCCCTGCTCTGGTCCTGCTGGCCGCACTACTGCTCATCCAGGCCAGGATGCCCTTGGCCCTCTTGGCCACCTGGGCACTGCTGGCTCATGTTCAGCTGCTGTCACCAGCCCCCCCAGGTCCTTTTCCACTGGGCAGCTTCCCAGCCACCCTGCCCCAGCCTGTGGCACTGCCTGGGGTTGTTGTGACCCAGGACAGGCCCCGGCACTTGGCCTTGCTGAACCTCCCCCCCTCGGCCTCAGCCCATCCATCCGGCCTGTCCAGACCCCTCTGCAGAGCCTTCCTGCCCTGCAGCAGATCAGCACTCCCACCCAACCTGGTGTGTCTGCAGACTGACTGAGGGTGCCCTTGATCCTTATCTCCCTGATAAGGATTTTATATGGGACTGGGCCCAACACTGAGCCCTGGGGTACACCACTGGTACCAGCTGCCAGCTGGATGGAATCCACTCACCCCCAGTCTCTGGGCTCAGCCATCCAGACAGATTTTACTCAGTGAGGAGTATACCTGCCCACTCCATGGAAAGCCAGGAAAATGCTGTAGGAAATAGCATCAAAGGCTTTCCTAAAGTCCAGATAGGAAACATCAACAGCCTTTCCCTCATCCACTAAGCACGTCATTTTGTCATAAAAGGAGATCAGGTTGATCAAGCAGGACCTGCCTTTCATTAACCTCCATCTGATCCCCTGGTTGTCCCGTTTGTGCCACATGATGGCACTCAAGATGATCTGCTCCCTGACCTTCCTGGGCACTGACACCAGGCTGACACATCTGGTGTTCCCTGGATCCTCCTTCCTGACCTTCTTGTAGATGGGTGTCACATTTGCTCACCTCCAGTCAGCTGGGACCTTCCTGGTGAGCCTGGACTGCTGATAGCTGTAGTATTTTATTTTAAATGCTGATGGAGAGTAATCTCTCAATTATTTTCAACCCATTCTCTACTACACTAAGTTTAGAGGATGCTGTGGCTGTACAAAATTCTTGTTTCTATTATTTGCTCTTAAAAAAGGCAACTTGTGAATGCACTGTGTAACACATTGAAACTAATCTGAATATCCACTACTCCCACTCACCCATTATTTCAGCCACTTAAGGAATTCCTATTTGTAAGAGTGGAATACGTTCAAAACACCAGGGCATGATTAGCCCGTGAGGTGACTCCTCTGTGCTATTCACAGTGTGAGGGACCTGTGGCATTTGCATGAACAGCTGAGAGACTCTGTGACCCTGAACCCTAAGGACAAATTGTTTGTTGTCCAGAGGCTGGAAGCCTGGCCTGTCTCAGCAAAGCCTGTTTCCTGTGTGCTAACATAACTGCCATGGTGTTATTTTTTATCACTTGCTTTTTCTCCTGTTTAGAATTTTCCTTCTTTTCTTTGGCTAAAAACACTAATTAAATGGGACCCAAACTTGCAAATAGTTTTAGCCGCCTTGACACTGCATTATTTTGCCCAGCTTAAGGGGATTTTTGAAGGTTTGGTACTCAGTTTGTCCTATTTATTGTTGTTACAATAACTTTCCTATACAAATTTATAGAAAATGTAAGAAAAAAAAATTCTCTTGCTATAGAGAGTGAAAAATAATGCCAAATTTCAATAGTGGGGGAAGTTGTACAGCTCTCTTTTATTTTTTGCCCTTTTACAAAAGTTACTTGATTCCTCCTAAATACTGACAGTATAAAGAATAGTTACCCAGAGCAGAGGATCTCTGGCTGGTTTGAGGGCTGAGACTGTGGGCATCTGCCCTAAGTGAGGATATTCAAGAATTACTGCTGCCAGGTGAGACTGTCATAGACAATTTCTTGCAGGGCTTCCACACCTACAAACCCAGGTACAACACTTTGTTGTCCAAAAAAGCACACTGTACTGCTCCAAGAGATAATGAGCTTCAGGTTTAAATCATCATGAAAGTAGGAAAAAGATACAAAAAAATACTACTGGCTGGAAGTTCAATTACTAAACTATTTAATTTTCTTTATATTTTTTATGGGTATTGATTATTTTAACTCCTTTGAGTCTCTGAAAATCCCATATGTAGTCTGCATGTGGCCTGAACTCAAGAGGAAAGCCTCCTGAAATAGGCCTTGTAAAATTAATTAGGTATATGATAAATCACACAGGGAATTAACAGTATTTGCTATACAGGAACAAACCTTTTGTGCATACTTCTGATTTTTTTTTTAATGAATCCATAATATGATTTTTTGTCATTATTTTGAGAGCTAGAATAAATGCCATATTGCAACCTATTCAAAATAAATAGAAGAAAATTCTGAAGTGCAAAACTTCTTTAAACTACAGCACCCTTTTTGTTAATTTTCTGTATAATTTTGTCAAATAGCAGTGAAAGATAAACACATTCCAAATCCAAGTCTGAGCTGGTAGCTTTGTTTCTCTCTAATTGTTGTGTCAATTTTACCCACTGGAGAAATTGAGGGTAGCCTGGAACAATTTCTGGTGGTCAATAAACAAATCAACTAACTAAAAATCTGTAAGCCTGAGCAGAAAACTACTTTATGTTCTAAAAAAGAAAGATGATACCTTTGGTTTGTTTCTAATAATCTTCGAAAAACAATTCAAATCTTAGTTTTCAGCCTAATTTCTGGTTTTTGAAAGGGTTCCTAGAAAGGCCAGTGACTTTTAGCCATGTTATCTTTTGGAAATGAATGCTGGATATTTGTTATGGTTATTTGTTAGTGTGTGTAATTCTTTTAGTATAAACAGGCAGAATAATCTTTTATATACAAGAGCCCATATACCAGGCAAGCATCATAACAGCACTTAACTGAATCAGTAACTAAAATAACATTTGCTGAAGAATACCACGGTGGAGCCAGCACGCGAGTTGTTTATTGGCACGGGTTACTTCACAGCACTCAGCTTACTCCCCTGAGGAAAGCACAACACTTGTACTACAAGTACTACACAGGGAGTACTCAAAACATTAACCATTTAGATACTGGAGAAGAAACTAAAGGATGAGGTGATCAGTGAGATCATGCAGAGGTTGTGAAAGTTCATCTGCACACAAGGATAGTCAGGAGTGAATAGAAAGTTGGTTTAGCATTGTTGTCGCAGTTGTGAAGAATCCTGGTGATGCAGGAGGGCAGGGGAGCCTCATGCACATCCCTAGGTCAGGCTGGTAAGGGAAATAGCCTGCAGCCCTTCAGGTAATTCACCCTGAGTTGTGCCAGGTAGCCCTAAATGTGTCAGTGTTTGTTTAACACTGCAAAGGAGGGTGAAGGAACAGAAAACTGAGCTTTTTCACCAGGTTTTAGGTGTCAAATAAGCACTGCTCTGACTCTATTGAATCAGGAAGGTACTGTTAAAATGAGGAGCTACTTCAAAGTGAGAATAATTGCCTGGATGTTATATTGGCTATTGGAGAATGGGCTTCATAAAATGACTTAATGACAGAGGTCATGGATGTGGCTGAAGCCACAAGATGTCTGAACACACTTAAAGATAAGCTGTTTAAATCTAAAACACTTGTCTGAGTGTTTGCCTGAAGATGATTGTCCAACAAAGAGTTTTTATTTTGTTTCCACTCAAAGATAGATCTGCTTACTCATAAGTTCTTTTTTCATTTTTAATGAAGGACAGTAATTAAAAATTAATAAGGTTTATTTAGAGAAAAACAGCTATTTCTGTGAATCTCTGCACTATTATTAAACTGAAAGAGGGCAGGTTTAGTTTAGATATCAAGAAGAAATTCTTCACTATGAGGATGGTGAGGCACTGGTTGCCCAGGCAAGCTGTAGCTGCCCCATCCCTGGCAGCGTTCAAGGCCAGGTTGGATGGACCTTTGGACAGCCTGGTCTGGTGAAAGGTACTCATAGCAGGGGAGTTGGAACTGGATGATTTTTAAGGTCCCTTCCATCCCCAACATTCTAGGATTCTATGATTATGCTTATTGCATGAATTTTAATAGCACCACATTAGACTATTTTTACAAATTTTTTTTTTTTGTTAAATGATGTCTTCTATGAAATGATAAAATGGAGTTCTTTGTTTCTCGAGAATAAAATAACAGTTTTCTCTGGAGGTGATTTTCTCCAATTTTTTCCCTCAACATTTCCCAGTGTGCTTCAGAAAAGGATTGGTGGCTTCCTCCCACACACGTGTACTGCTTTTCCTATCTTCTTCCAAAAGCAGAATTTAATAGGAGCCAGAAGTCATAGTTTAATGCGTCTTGTTTAGCTAACTCTAAATCACAATGAGAATTTGCTTTACTAGCATTATTTTCCCTAAGATTTCCTGTTTATAATTGGTCTCATTAATGACTTTAAAATACACAGGAAAGTGAAATTTTCCTGCTTGATGCCTAAATTTATATGCCTAACTATTCTAACTTTGAACATGGGCTGTGACTGTTCAGAATTTTCAAAACTTTGGGGGTTTTTGCATCTGTGTTTCTAGATGCAAACAAAAGCACAGAGCTGCAGAGTGATCTACAGTAGCAAACCATGATTTTTAGGAAGAGAGCGCTTCATCGATGAGAAAGAGAGGTCAGTGTAAAGCAGCTGAATAAGAGGAGCAAAAAACAAATGACAGAGGTAGGAAAGAAAAATGAATGCTCCCACATAAATGAACATCTGTTAAAAACAACTGAATTCTGAAGTGTCAGTGCTTCACTACAAAACCAAAACCTGTCCGCCTCCTGTAGACAAAGCCAAATTCCAAGGCAAGCACAAAAACTGATTTTTCCTTGAGGTAAAAATATTGCCCTTGTCTCTTTGGAAATCAATTTTAGGTAATCAAAATACTTTCAAAATATTTCAAGTCACCTGCTGAATGTGCTAGTGGCTGCCAGCACCTAACTTGATGTCTCATTTCTAATAGATTTACTGAAATAATGAAGTAGGAAACTGACTTCTTGTGAAATGGAAACAGTCAGGAGTAAGAGAAATAAGATCTAAAGGGCCTTCAGTGGAAAATTAGGTTGCATTTGCACCATGCAGATAAACATGGCTGTCTCCTATTTTCTTTGCCTTTTCTGGACTTCGAAAAGTAATTTTGCTTCACAAAGCTTCATGAAATTACAGTTTTGAGAAAGAAACTGTTCCTCTGTGACCTGCTCCAAAGCCCACAGGATTAGCAGAGTATTATTCTAGGTAAGAAGTCCTTTGAAACCACAACCACATCTAAGCTTTTCCTAAGAAAAGCATCAAACTATGTCTTTACACTATTTTGTGAAGTCACAAAATGGCTGTTTCACCATTTGTGAGTGAAAAAAATATTGTTATTTGATGCTTTAGTAAGGAAAACCAGTATTGGTTCACATTATTCACTTGATTTCACTGTAACAGTAGGAACAAAATTGGAACTCTGTTGTTGGAAGTGTGAGTTATTTAAAGAGTCTGTGTGTGTGTCCGTGTCCCTGTTTATTGCTATGACTCTCTGGTAAATTTCAGTTTACCAACTGTTTTGATTTCTGTCAGTCTGGGATTTTTCTGTGTTTCATTAAGTTATTAACTATAATCAAAGATTCTTCCCCATTTAATCCATCATCTTTCTGCTCAGGGTGCCAAAACATTTCTGACTCAGCTTTAGCTCTGTCACAGGTGCAGATCTGTTGTAGGATCTGAACTGAGGCCATTAATTTTAAGCCACCACATTAACTATGTAATCCAGGCTGTGTCTGAAAATCATTGAAAAAATAAATTTCAAATTCAAAACCATGGAGTTTCCTGATGCTTTGTTGTTTGAGATACATGTTTTTTAAAATGTTGTGATTGACACCTTGTAGTAAAGGACGATTGTCTAGAGGTTCAGAAAACATGCAGAGGTTGGGGATGTGAGCTCAGCTCTTGGATTTCTTTGGAGATGTTAGCAAACTTTAATTTCTGTATAAAATTCTCTGGCCATAGTTAATTCCTCCGCAAATCTTAACCATGATTTCAGCCTCCAGAGTGTAAACTGCCAAGAGTTCATTGTTGCTCTTTGTTCATGTGTAACACAGAGATCTTGTATCACTTGGGGACTCAGGAAATGCTAAAATATAAATGACTTTTAAATTATCTGCATGTAAACTGCTCATACTCTTTATTAAATAACTATTAGGATAACAGAGCTGAGCTTGACCAGAAGCTCAAATGAATGCTGGATTCTGTCCAAAACTTAAAATAATTATAGTCTTTCCAGTGTGGGTGTAACTTTCACATTTGAGAATACATATACACAGGATTTGGCTTGGGGTTTGTCTTTTAATTTTTATTCTTAACCACACTGCTGTAGCTCCAAAAGACCATATATAGGAAATAATGTTCCATGCAGAGAATAGCTTTTTCTTTGCTCCTGTCCAACAGCAAGATCAATAAAAGCAGCATGACTTAAGTAATTTTCAGGTCTATTAGTGGAGCTGTCTGTCCTAGAAATTGAATGTACTCTGTTATGTTGAAGGAAGAAGAGGGAAATTTTTCATTTATGGGGTCATTTCCCTTAGAGGCATTTAGCCAACTTGTAGCTTTTGCATTTTGAAGAGTGAAGCCTGGATATATGGGCATTATTTGTTAGCATTTCTCTTTGTAGGATGTGGCAAGTTGTGTTAAGTACTCAGTAAAGCAATGGAAAAACGTGACTAGGAATGGGAAAGGATTTGGTTATGAATTTTAATGTTGAGTATTTCATGGCTACACACCAGAGATATTTGAATCTTGGACTTTGATTCAGCCTGTGCTGGGAAGTGTGTGCCAGGTGCAGATTTCTGATGCACATCACATTTTAATTTCCAATACTATCCCCCAGCAGGGAGGTATTTGATCAGAGTTTTTGTCTGGCTTTGGCTCAGCTGAGCCTAACTTCTAGTCAAGAAAAAAAGGGTTTGGAAAGTTTGATTTGTAGATTATTTTGGTGTACATAAAAATGCTTAGGAAATAATTTAGAGCCCACTCAAATTAATAGTCTGATTCTCAGAGACTGCTGCAGTCTTGGTGAAGGGGGAAAAACAGTTAGGGTGTACCACATTTTAGGGGTAAAAAAAGGTAAGGCACACACACAACAGCTGTTCAGGATATGATGTTGAAGTCTCCTTTGGGAAGAGGGTATGGGTGAATAAGTGACTTAATCTAATAATATCTTTATCATAGTGGAGAAAAAAGCAAAAGCTGACAAGGTTGAAAGAACACGCTTTCTGCAATCTGTAATTCCTCTGTCATCACTAATTTAGTATCGGATTTTCAATGTTCTGTCATAATAACGATGCATAAAGCTCTCAATACCGAGCCCCGAGAGCCCCGGAACACTGGGTCTGGTGCTCTGGGGTACCGAGGGCTGTCACGGCGCGTTCGCATCGGTCCCAGCCGCGTCAGGGAAGGGACGTCCCGCTCCCGCCCCCGTCCCCGCCGGGCGCTCCCCCAGCGCCGCGCTCGGGGCTGTTGGGTCGCGCTGCGCGGGGCGGGCGGGGGCGGTGCCGG
>VWZW01008023.1:1001565-1123922 GCA_013397115.1 Edolisoma coerulescens | reverse complement strand
CCCTTTTCCTTCTGCCCCTCCGCCCCCGGCGATGCCTTGCCGTGTCCCCCCGCCCGGCTTTGTGTCGCCGTGGGTTTCCCTCCTCCGCACTGCCGCGCGTGTGCCGCGTTTCCCCCCGCCCGCCTGGGCTCCCCTTGCCGTGTCCCCCTGCCCAGCCCTGCCCCCCGTGCCGCGTAGGGAGGCTGCGGAGGGGTTTGGGATGCTGTGCGAGGTGCGGGATGCTCCGGCGGCCGCCTCTCCCCGGGCTGCCCCCGCACCGCCCGCTGTCCGCCCGGGCAGCGGGGCCCACCTCCGTCCGTCGGGGCAGCCCACGGGGCTCCCCGCAGGTGAAACCCCTTGCGCAGGCAGGGCAGGGATGGGTGATGCTGGAGGAGACCGCAGGATTTGCCCTGCTGGTTTTGACCTGCAGCGCGGGAAGCAGAAATTAATGTGCTCTTAAAGCCCAGGAAACCTGACAAGTAAATGTTGCGTTATGAAATATTAGTCCCAGCAATTGCTGCGGGGTCACAGCCGCCGGGCAGCCCCCCTGGTTGCGAGTCCTGCCCGGCGGCGGTGGCTCCTGCGGTACCTGCGGCGGGTGTGAGCTGATGTCACGAGCCCAGCGGGGCCGGTAGGTGGCCCGGTGGTTCAGCACACGGGGCTGTCACTGCTCCGGGTACCCTTCTCCTCAGCCTGGGCCGGCCCGCGGCGAGCCACGGCACGGGCTGGAGTAACACTCGCTCCTGTCTAAAAGGTCCGGTGAGGAAAAAACAGCTAGCACGACTGTGGAAACGGGGTCAGCTGAAGAGCTGCTTCGGGTCCTCTGCGTTTATCTGGAATCTATCAGTATTGCTAATTTTTAGCGAGATAAAGCTTCACACCTTCTCCTTTTTTTGTTTTTTTTTTTTCCTAACTTTTTAGAAGAATCGAAGGGAAAAGAAGTAGTGCATTTATTATAGTGTTTGTGTGTATTTATCAAAGTGTTAATTTGTTATTCATGAAAGCTGTGAATAGATTTGGAAAATGTTTAGTGCGTGTAATTACTTGATTGTAAGTTGCTAGAAGTATAGGAATTTAAGGCTTTGTCCTGTCTGCATTATTGATTTTATTCCAAATGAAGTGAGGTAATGAGAACACAGTTCTGATAATATTCAAATACATGTGTGTTTAACAACACAGCTGTGTCAATGTTAGTATGCTACGTTGTTACATGTATGTTTTGGGGTTTTTTGTGTGCAGGAACTTTGTGTGTCACTTCTGTTAAGAAAGCTCTCTATTATTCTCTTTTCCCTTTCAGGATGGGGAAGTCAGAGTTCCAAAGTACATATACATCATAGCACATGGCTTCATTTTCCTGGCCACAATTTACGCTGGATACTGACTTTTATCCTCTTGTTTGTGCTGGTGTGTGAAATTGCAGAGGGCATAGTGTCTGATGGGTAAGTGTATGTCTGCCTTCGCCTGGTAGCACTGAGCCAGTTTAAACGTTCCAGGGTAGATATTTTCTCCCTGTCTAAATTCTCATCTAAACCATATTCCTTGTGGTTATGAACATATAATCTGTTTTCTTAGCGATTAACCTACCAACCTTGTATCAGAAATTCCACAGACCTTGCCAAGTGATGTACACATGCACATCTGACCTTAATCATTTTTAGTTCAGCTTAATTACACTGTCTTTCCAAAGAGTAATCATAGATAAATCCTAATGATTCAAGCAGATGGTGACATTTTCGTGATGTGTTTTATGTCCAAGGACCCAGTCCCACAGTCCTTACTGAGGAGGAGCTCCCATGTGCACAGTAGGTCACACCATCCCCCCCCAAACTGAGTTGTCTTCGTCTAAATAAAAGGAATGAATTGTCTTGGCCTTATGTCACACCCCACAGAGTTTCTTCTGATGATTGTGCACTGTATCTCCTCTGTTACCTGGAGCAGAGCAGCTTGCATTATGTGAGCATAAGCCATCATCTGTTATTCAGCTTAGGATGTCTCTAGACAGAAATCTGTGGAAAAAAAATTATTCCTAAGTGAAACAAGTGATACAGGGAGAGTGATTTATTATGAAAAAAGCTAATTATGTGTAACAATGAATATGATCTCTTCCTCTGAAGAGAGGCATGATTTTTCATAACAATTATGAATCTGAATCCAAGGATTATGAAATCGAAGCTCCTCATTAAATAGAACAAAACCTCCCTGATTAGCCATCTATATAACAAGTATCCACCAACCAGTGTGAAATGCACTGCAGTCTTCTGGTGTAGAAAATGATATCATCCTTATTATTTTAACTTCTCTTAAACACATATAAGTAGGATGTTTCTTGGTGTCAATTTTTTTTAAAAGGAATTTTTCTCTTGCTTATTCAGAGTTATCAGGGTGTGGGATGCTCAGAGCAAAATCTCCTGCTTTGAGTTTTCTCCTTTATTTTGCTCTTTAGCAATGCCTCTCATTATGTTTATTTGCTATTTAACTTGACTCAGAACGCTGCTGTTAAGTAATAGGTGTCACCTGATGAGAATCAAAGCTCGGAGCTCTACTGGGGGAGTGCCAACCCACAGTTGTGCTTCCCAAGCACTCAGCAGACTGGCGAGGGCTCCAGTGAATAGAAGAGAGTTTTGAGACTCATCAGCTTTCTAAGAACCAAAATGGATCATGCTGGTGAGTCCTTTTGACAGCAACTGGGTGCTAAAGGCTTTGGCATCTCAGCAATAGAAGCGGCCTATTGGAGGTACAGTTAGATAGGGGAATTCCAGCAACTGTGAAATAAATAGATTTTGAAAAGCCTCCCACTGCTGCAGTGTTACCTACTGAAGCTTAGGCTGTCTGAAGAAATCTGTTCCTGTTGCTTTTTTTTGTCCTTGCTGAGAATTCATCCCTGCTGAACAAAACCTCCTGGCTTTACTAGGAATTTCAGAGAATCCTTTCTCATTTTGCTGTATTGACATCCAGCTATTGTCGTCAGCAAGAGGAGTTGTGTGTTCACATCACAGACTGTCAACATGGCTTCAGCCAGCTCTACAGAGTTCACCACGATCTTCATTGAGGGAGAGCTCTCCTTTCTAGAGCAGAGATGCAGGAAATTGTTGTCCTGAGCTCCTATGGTTCTGCTAGACATTTGGGATGTTCTGCTCTCAGAAATGTGATGTCCTGTGATGATCTCCCATCACCCTCCCAGCACAGCTCTTCTTGTCTCTCCAAACTCCACAAAAGTAGTGTTTGATGCAGCAAGAAGAAATCAATTCAGAGGACAAGGTGTGAATTTCCCTAAATGTTTGTGTCCTGAAGTCATCATCTTGGTGCCTCTTCTGGTGAAGCTGGCTGGGAGACAGAGGAAATTGTAGCCCTTGATAGCACAGGGCATTCAATTCTTTTTGTGAAAGAAAGAAAAGGGGAGGAAGAGAAAATAAGTAGGAGGAAAGAGGGAGGAAAACATTGAATGCTGCACAAACCAACAACATTGCCCAACAATTCCAATATCCCAAAGGGCTATATTTGGAAGGACCCCTTCTGCTGCTACCTGAAGCAAAGCATCAGCACAGTTTTGCTTTATAGGACTGTCCTGGGGTGACTGTATGATACTGTATTCCCTACTAAGGACAGAACGTCAGGGTGTATGATTCTCTTTTGGGGTTTTTTTGTTGGCTTGCAGTCACTGAAGACAGACCTCACTGTAAGTAATTCCTGTGCTGCGGTGCTGTTCCTTCTCCCAAACTGAAAAAAATGAAACGCTTCCACAAAATGCTTCTGTAGAAAATCTTGAACTGTGCTGTCAGTTGGTCTTATCTGCATATTTTGATGGACAGCTCCCAAACTAGTTTAGCTTAAATTAACTTTTCTCATTTTGGAGGTGAGCTGCTTGTCCCAATTTAAACAATGTTCCAATTGGTTTCAGTAGGAAATAGGAGCGCACACCTTTCATTTTCAGCACAGGGGAGGAATTTGAAATCCAACTGTGTGAGTTGGAAGCATAAATTCAATTAAAACTTGGAGGGGTTTGCATCCGTAACTCGTTCTAGAAAACCTTACATCAGGGCCGGGTACAGGGTGCAATTCATGAATTAAAAGGGAAACATTTAAACAGATGAGAGGTTTGACTCTAACAGGTGTTTTTTCTTTTGAAGGGTTTCCGAATCCCGCCACTTACACCTGTACATGCCGGCTGGGATGGCGTTCCTGGCAGCCATCACATCAGTTGTCTATTACCACAATATTGAAACATCCAATTTCCCCAAGCTGTTAATAGGTATGTCTCAAAACCTGTGAACCTGGAAGTGTGACTGTGGTGCTGTGTGTCTGCTCCCTCGGTGACAGGTCACTGCAGTCTTGTACAACCAAAGCTACCCCTCTATGTATGCTCAAACAGTTCATTATTTTTAATGCTTTTAACTTCTAATAATATTCTGTGTAGTGTTCTCGGGGATCCAATGAGCCAAAGGCTTCCCTAGGAAAAACTGCTTTTGTGGGGAAAGTAGCATGGCAAATTGTTAACTCTAAATCCAAACCCCCTGCTTGTCAGTATGTTGTGTATAAGCATGATGTAAGAGTGAAGAAATCTTCGTGTGCGTGGTCTGTTGAAATATGCAAGGAGTTAAGGAATGACATCCCTGACTTTCAGTCGTGAATATATTACTCTGCCTGCTTGCTTGTGCTTCACGTTCCTAAAACTCCCTTTGAAAACTGCTTTAAGGCCTTTTGAATGGAAGATGCTATGTATGAGAACTACCTAGTCTATATTTTGCAAGATAGTGAATAAACTGTAGCTGTAGAAAATCCATTGCTGCTGACAGTCATGCAGTTGGTGATGTGTTCTCTTCTGTTTAAGTAGACTGCAGGCTAGGGATGTCTACATGCTTAGTCACATCCTGTTACCTGTTATTTCTTTGGTGGTCCTGGCTCATCAAATTTTGTTTGAGCTGGATTTCTGTATCAATAGATCCTGCTAAGGTTTGTCTTGTGCCATTGTAGCTCTGTGTTTCAAAGTTTTGTTCTGGTTTTTGTCAGGTGGGGAAAAGTCAGTAATAACTAGATTTGAGAAAGTTTTAAATATTGAAGATTATTTTGAACCACATGTTGTGGTAAGTGAGAATTCTCTTCTGCAGAAGGAGGTTGTAACTCTTGTAAAAAAAATTCCTCTCCAAAGAGGTGGATTTCTATCCAGACTTAGCAACCTTTGTCTTCTCATTTGGGACTGCTTTTCTTCTTGTACCCTTCTTTTAAGTAGGATCTTTTTTATTCTTTATGAACAGGTGAGGTCATTTAGTTGCTTTTTAAGGAAGTCAACAGTCTTTTTTAATGCCTTCTCACAGGAAGGCAATATGCCTCAGGAAGCGTTGCTAGACTGTTACAGTTGCCTGTAAAGCAAGCAGTGATTTTTGTGGTTTTGGTTTTTTTTGGTTGTTTTGTTGTTTGGGCTTTTTGTTGTTATTTCAGATGTATAATGCAGTGTTAAATAATTTAGTGTCACTACCACACTCCTGCTGTTAAGTCTTTGAGAAGGGTAGCACAAAGTTACAACTGATAGTTGATTACCCATTTCTGCATAATTCCTGCTCAGCAGAGATTTCTTTTTTATGATAATGTCTTTCAGTGTTTAGAGTGCTGATACTGGATAAACTGTGGACAATACTTGAATACTAAATAGTTGCACCAATGAATACCAACACTTACTTAAGTATTATGGATGAATTTTAATTTTGCAAGAATTTCCAAGGAATAGACTCCCTCAGAAAATCTGATCTTAATAGCTCTTAGGCAAAAAAGAAAATTAGATCATCACAGTCTTTCCCACTTAGTTTGTCTGATTTGAATTTTAATCCAAGGTCTTCACAAGCTGATGGTCTTTGGTTTTTATTTTATTTTTTCTTTTGTTTTGCTTTTATTTGTCCTAAGACAAATGTTTCTGGAAGTCTCTATCCTTTGTTCTTAATTGCACAAACTGTGAGGATTGTCATCTTTCAATCTTAATTGCAACTACTCTGTACTGACATCTGGGATGAGGCAATGAGGACTTTATACAAATGAGCCCAGTATGGATAGTTAAATTATACCTTTACTAAGCTATCGACCCACTAGAGTGCAGTGTGGCCATGAAGCAGCTTTGCTTTTGAGCCTCATTGTATGAGGTAAATGAGAACCAGGAGTCAAAGCTAAAGCTGGTGATCAACTTTCTGCTGGGTGCATGGGAAACAGGGCTCACGTAGAAGAGATGTAATATTGCACACACACACACAGAGAGCGAAGTAGAAGAGCTGATGTGACATCTTGCTGCTTCTGAGCATCAGTGAATTTCCAGCAAACTGCATGGCATCATCTGCCTCAGCTGCAGGATGAATGCTCACAGCTGCAAAGAATGGTAGCTGTTTAAAGCAAGGGCTAACAGAGCCTTATCCAAGACCTATTACACCCAGCAGGGGAAATCTCTCTGATGCAGTGCAGTGGACCCTTAAAGATCTGTTCATTAATTCTGAACAGGGTGAAATTTTCCGATCTCATGAAATTTTGAGATGTGTTCTTTTTTTAAAGATCCTTTTCATTCTGTGCCTTAAAGAATCCAAATCGATTTGTAGCTCTTCATAAACAAGTAAGAGGCAGATACCATGACAGATGTGGGGATTAGCGTGTTTCCTTGGGGTATGCAAAAGGAGGACTCAGAGTTCCTCTGCTGAGCCTGCCTTTCAGCTTTAGCCCGGGCACTTGGCTATTTTGCAGCAGTCATTCTTAGTATTTCTTATCAAAAAAAGTTGACAAGGTTTAGAATATTTATTCACTGAAGCTAATGATTGAGTCCATGGACACAGTTGAGTGTCCCAGCTATTGGAACACCTTGATCTGGTGATCTGTGAATGTTTTTCTCCGTATGATTTTTGGCCTGTAATTATATTTCAACAAATGTAACTGTTCCTATGCTGTTTACCAGGGCACTCTCATAATAATGCTAATTTTGATGCTCTTTGCACCACAAGGAAGCGTAACATTTGGGCAGTTTAGCAGGACTCATTTAAGAATAGTTTTCGTACTGAATTGGAAAATCTGCTTGCTTTCTCAACGTTCGAAATATGCAATTGAATAGTAGCATCTGATTTCACTATTTTTTAAGTTAGTTTCTTTGTTTTATAGATAAAAAACCTCAATAATTAATAGTAGGAGAAAATTTTGAATTAACAACAGGACTTTGAGTTTTTAATCTGAAGTGGATGGTAGTGTGGGAACACATGAATTTTTTTCTTTAAGAAAACTGTCCTTTTTTCTTAACCAATCTTAATTGTATGACTGCCTTATTACTACTAGACAGGGATCTGTTTTTCTGCTTTAAAATTCTTCTCCCTTTATCCTGTAGTTGTTTCCCTTGGAATTAGTTTATTCTCTAAAATGGAACTTCCTGCATAAAAATAATACTTATTGCTTAGCACAAAAATTTTGTCTCCAAACAGGCACAGGTTAATTAATAAATCCCATCCAGTTAAGTGTGTGGCTTTTTAGATTGGGCTTAATTCAATAAGAATGCAGAAGAATTTGAGTTACATGTTGCTTTTTTTTCAGAGGTGTGGCCCAGGCAAGGATCTGCCCCCTGGTGTTGTGGGTTGAGGTATCTTAAATGGCCCAAGAAAAAGCAAGGTCATTTGGGCATCTCGAATAGGTCTAAAGCAATCCAGTAAATGCAAGCATGCCTCTGTGGTCTGATCACTTCACAGTTCAGACCCGTGGAAGTTCTCAGAGATAATTTCTAAAAACTCTCAGCCAGATGATGAAAACATCATCTGTAAAGAATAGAGCCGTAATTGTATTTTCCAAGGAGCCTTATCTTGAGTGGGCTGTGAGCATTGTCCAGATCAGATTAGGTACACTTGTATTCAAAAATGACAAGCTAAGTAAATTCAAATTTACTCCTTTACTGCTTCTAAGGAAATGTGACAGCAAGTGGCTACATATCACCTGAGAATATTGTGTTTGGCACTTTTT
The DNA here is from genome assembly GCA_013397115.1 of Edolisoma coerulescens. NCBI lineage: Eukaryota > Metazoa > Chordata > Aves > Passeriformes > Campephagidae > Edolisoma > Edolisoma coerulescens. The sequence goes on along the minus strand of VWZW01008023.1, from coordinate 1,115,978 downwards.
AATACTTCTTAGATAAAAGATAAATTAATGTTGTAACAATAATATTAATAAAAGGTCATATTAACCCTTATTAAAGCTCTAAATAGGAGAATGGCTCTGCTAGTTCTTATTTGTAATTCCAAGACATACATCCATGCCTGTTGGCTTGGTTATTTTTTTGGAAGTCCTCTACTGGTGAATATTTTCAGTGTGCAGTGTTTAAGTCCCTTTTATTCCAGGAGGGATGTGTTCTCAGCCTGTTGTTAGAAGAATTAGACAAAACAAGGATTAACAGATCAAGGTGTTAAGAGTAGAGCAGCGTGGAATGTGATTCTTGGATGAAGTGAGACTTTACAGTCAGAAGTGTTGCGAATAGGGAGGAATAGTGCCTCAAAGGAAGGAAGCAGTTTGAAACAGGATGAGAAGCAATCTAAGTTGGGAAGATGGTAGGAAGCCTCACATAAAAAACCTGAAGTTTTTTAAGAAAAATTTGGTAAGTACATCTTTTAAACCCTCTCTGCAACTACATCAGCTGCTGAAGTACAGTGTGCAAATACCTGACCACTCTGTTTCCTTTTTAGAAACTGGCCTGTTAATTTTAGAGGAAGAGAGGCTCCCTTGGCAAATGTCCTAATGCACGGTGTTCCTGTACTGTTCCATTCACTGTCCTCATTTAAAGGAGAAGTTTTTACTTGATTTCTGTAGAAGCAGAACTGGCAGTCCCAAATCTCACAGGGATTCTCTGCATTGAATTTAGCTTTGCTTGGAAAGGGTAGCCCCACAGTACACCTCCAGAGAGCTTTCTGGTACCTCAGGGTAGCTGGAACACCACCAATTCTTTGAAATTTTTGCAACTTCCTGACGATTATCCATATTTAAGCTAGACCTACAGTTGCTAATGCCTTGGTTGAAGTCTTTCTCTGGTGTTCTGGCAAGACACTTTGAAAGCACATCCGAGCTTTTCTTGGCAGTTAGAGCTCATTCCATCTGTTGCACCATGGCAAATACAGCAGCAATGAAAGATTCATTTAAAAGAATATAACCCTGGGAGGAATTTCCTAAAGAATAAGGAGCAGGAGCTGGCTTATGGTGTGATGAATGGTATGGAGACTGCTTCCAAATCACCAGAGCTTATCCCAGGGATTATTTGTCTATAGCCAATGGTGGCATGAGCACCTTTAGACTAGAGGTTTGGTAGAACATTAAAAAGTAAAAGTTGCATCCCGTGAATGCCAGAGTATCCTTCCTTGATATGACTGTTTACCTACATTATGAATTACATAGATGGAACTTGTGTTGAACAAGAGTGCAGCAGCAGTTTGGACAAAGTATTTTAATACCTGTTCCTGACATATCCTAGAGATTTGCAGGGAATTTTCCTTCAAGCCACATTTGTAGCAGTCTTGTAGCGTTAACCAAGTCGGAAGAATATCATCCACAGGCACCTTCACTTTTGGAGCAACACCCTCCCTTGAGCTGGTCATGTGGACTCATGTTTACAGTAGATGGAAATTTCCTTCAGCAGACTTTACTTTGTGAAACTTTCCAAATATCACTAAGTCTAATAGAAAAGGCATTTAGAACTAACATTTTCTTAATATTTTAATGTTTGTGGAATTGAATTAGGCTTCTGTTTGACATGAGAAAGGCCACTCTCTGGTTTTATATATTTTGTTGCATTCTTCCTTAATTATATTTTATAGTGCCATTGTATGTTTTTGCAACTATGGATCTGATTAATTTGTATGTTTGGCTTTTTTTTTCCTCTACAGCATTGCTGTTCTACTGGACTTTAGCTTTCATAACTAAAACCATCAAATTTGTGAAGTTCTGTGATAATGGGGTTGGATTTTCTCAGCTTCGATTTTGCCTCACAGGACTCTTGGTTGTCCTTTATGGAATGCTACTAGCTGTAGAAATCAATGTCATCAGGGTGAGGGTAAGTAACTATCATAGAAGTCTCCTTCTGTGGTTTTTATTGGTTGGTTTTTGGGTTATTGGTTTGGTTTCTTTTATTCCCTTTTCTGGGTTCTTGGTGTAAAATGCATCACTAAAGGAGAAAGAAAAATTCAGTTAGAAATAGAGATCTATTTGACAATCACAGGTTAATACTATTTTACTAAGCCAGATGAATCCGTAATTTCAAAAAATGCCAGACACTGTTGTTGTTAATTTAAGATCAATTTCATCTGTTCGAGTTTGTTGTAAATTTTTAAATGATTCTGTTTCAGTCATGACAGCCAAGTATTTCTGATGCAAGGGACGACTGGTAGAAAGGAATTGTCTGCTCTATCAGAGAATCTCTTAGACACACAAATAACATCTCTCATTTTCCAGGAGACAATCACAATAAGTAATTTATTTGGGCTACTGGGGTTCCTCCCAGCTGTATTTTTTTTTCCCCTCTGCAGTGTCTGCAGTCATAATCTAAACTGAGACTTTGGAGACTGCTGGATACATAAATGCCAAAGTTCCCTTCAGCTGGCACTCACCAACTGTGTGCACAAATTAACTTTAAGAGGGAAAGAAATATTCTCATGTAAATTTTCTTGCTTCAGCACCAGTAGCTCCGTGTTCTGAGCTAACAAATGTGAGGCAGTGTGGTGTGGGAGATGAATCCCAGTGATAACCGCAGGCCTGTGCCTAAGCTCCTGTCTCCCATCTTGTGCTGCCTGGAGCTCAAAGCAATGCTAGGGCCTGTATTGTTTAAATGATTGAGGGCGTCAGTCTCTTCTGACATGTTTTAAGTGAAAGGACAAGAGGAAATGGCCTTAAGTTGTACCATGGAGGCTCAGATTAGTTTTTAGGAAAACCTTTTGACTGAAACAATGGTCAGGCACTGGAGTAAGTTGCCCAGGGAGGTGGTGGAGTCACCACCTCTGGAGGAGTTCCAGGGGTTTCTGGATGTAGCACTGGGGGATAAGGTGTAGGGGTGATTATGGTGGTGCTGGTTTGGTGGTTGAACTGGATGATCTTGAAGGTCTCTTCCAAACATGATGGTTCTGATTCTGTAAGGTGGTTTTTTTTCCTACAAGTATGCAAATGTTTGCACCATAAGCGAAGTCATAGTAAATTATAAGAGTTATTTATTGCTAGACTGGATGCCTCTGATTTTACTCAGTACCTGAGGAAACTGGATTGCTGTATTGGTTGAATTTGAATGTCTTTTGAGAAACCAAGACTGATTCGTTGATTATCTGCCATGTTCTTATCTATGCTTTGTGCACTTGCATTTTCTGTGCATTTACTGTGATCCTGCTGGCTTTTTTCTGGATTTCAGAGGTATGTTTTCTTCAAAACTCCTAAAGAAGTTAAACCTCCTGAGGATCTCCAGGATCTTGGTGTCCGATTCTTGCAGCCCTTTGTGAATCTATTATCCAAAGGAACATACTGGTGGATGAACACATTCATCAAGACTGCCCATAAAAAACCAATAGACTTGAAAACCATAGGCAAGCTTCCCATTGCTATGAGAGCTCTGACCAATTACATTCGCCTTAATGAGGCCTTTGAAGCACAGAAGGTATGCAAAGGATGTCTGTCTGCTTACTCAGGGCTTGTGGTTTTCATTACTTTTTATCATATAAGCATGACACAGAGTGATACAAACAGATAGGATGCAAATGAAGTGTCCATTAGCATAGCTGCCCATATAACCAAGAGATCACATTCTCAGTTGTATCTCATACAAATAATGAAATTTCTCTAACCAAACGTGCACGTCAGACACATTATTGGTTAAATGTGTGTCAAATGCATACGGCCTCTGTTTTGATGTGGAAAGTAATCATGGACTGTGTTCACTGAACACCATTATTCTTCCTAATAAGACCCTGGGAACATTCAATTACAGAGTCAGTATTAATGAGGCCTTACAGGGCTATTTTTTTTTTCCATGTTATTTCAGTTAGAGTTTGTCTATAAGAGACTTCAGGGCTGAAACTACCTCAGCTCAAATTAATTGTCATTCCTCAGTGGGAGCTGAACATATTCAGGATTTTAAGAGAACTTCTTTGCATCCTGCCTAAAAAGTGTAGGTTTCCAGTCTCTGTTCACCAGAGAACAAATAACTGTCACTTCCCTCCCTCTTCTTTTTTTCCTCCCTCAGCAGGCCACAAGCAGCACACTTATTTGATCCCTCTTAAGGGTAGGAAAGAAATCATGGTTCTTTTTGTGAAGTGGAGGCACGTGCAAATTAATGCTTTGTTCTGACACTATAAAAAGAAATGAAACAATAGTTGTAGTTCCTCTGCTTTTCTAGCTGAGAGATTACAAATGGTTGTCAATGAATTCAAGCAGTGGTAGAAATACCAATGATTTATCAGGCCTGAGGCTAATTTATAACATAATTCTGACTAATTTTAATTTAATTCTGACCAGAACAAAAGGTCATCATCTCCCCAAGGATCCAGATCCATTTGGCGTGCTCTCTGCTGTGCTTTTGGAAGACCCTTACTTCTCAGCAGCACGTTCCGTATTCTGGCTGACTTGCTCGGATTCGCCGGGCCGCTCTGCATCTCGGGGATTGTTCACAACGTTGGAAAAGGAAATAACACCATCCGCCCACAGGTACTGTCAAAATGTCATCAGAAGAGAGGAGTCGAAAAAGTAATGCTGTGGCTCTGTATTGTTTGTCCTCAGTAAGGAAAGCGACTCTGCAGTGTGTTTGTGAATGCTGGAAGTGACAGTGTGAATGTACTGCCTGATACCCACTTCTATGCTGTGATGGAGTGCATCCAGTGCAGGGCAACAAAGGTGATTAAGGGACTGGAGTGTCTCTTGCAAGGACAGGCTGAGGGAGCTGGGCTTGTTCAGCCTCGAGAAGAAGTGATGGGGAGGGGACCTCATCAATGTATACAGATATCCAAAGGGAGGGTGTCAAGAGGATGGACCCAGCCTTTTCTCAGTGGTGCCAAGCAATAGGACAAGAGGCAATGGGCAGAAACTGAGGCACAAGAAGTTCCACCTGAACATGAGGAAGAACTTGAAAGTGTGGGTGACTGAGCACTGGACCAGGTTGCCCAGAGAGGGTGTGGAGTCTCCCTTGCTGGAGATACTCAAGAACAGTCTGGACACAATCCTGTGCAATGTGCTCTGGGATGACCCTGCTTGAGCAGGGAGGTTGGACCAGATGACCTCCTGTGGTCCCTTCAACCTGACCCATTCTGTGATTCTTTTGGGGGCAAGATATGTGACCTGTGCATCTAGTCAGCCTTGCATTCTGGAAAATAACCTCATTCAAGATAACAGCGAAGCATATCCAGAATCCCATTAATATCATAAGGAATTTAGGTACAGTCTTGAGTAGAGATTGAATTGAATATATGACCAAGTGCTTTTCAGAAAGGAAAAGTGTGTTTTTAATAGGCTTGGCTTTTCATTTCCAAAAATGACGGATGTCTAAGAGGATTAAAGCAGAGTTTTTTCTCCATCATAAAATGCCAAGCAATTTAACTGTAACCAAGAATTTCCACTAGTGCCTTTGGGGAGGTTAGTTTTGAAAGATCAACATAAATGTATTTTTAAAGCATGCTATTTAAATGAATGCTCTCCAAGAAGAAGCAGACGTATTTCTTGATTACCTAAAAAAAAAAATGTTACTCAGGAAGCATCTTTTCATTATAGGTGAGGTCACTCAGGCTGGATTTCTATGGGATAGATCAGTTTATTTCTGCAGCTCACTTAGTGTCTGATTCAAGACTTTATTTCTGAAGTCTGTTGACACTAATGGAAATATTCATTCAAGTACACTTTGGATTAGGTCCATTGTAAATATTGAAATCCATCAGCTGCAGTGCAGAAAATTTAACAAAGGCCTCAGGCTAAAATTAACTGTTTGTCCATTTTGCAATCCTTATCCTAATATTTGGAAACTTTATTATAGCAAGTAGGTTCAATGGAAACCAGTTCAAGCAGGAAATGAGAAAATTGAGACTATAGGACTATGTTGCAGCAAAGTACTGTGAAAGATCTCGAGCTCTGCTTTTCAATAATTTGTTTGGGACACTGTTTCAGCTGAAATTGTGATTTGATTATAATTTACAGATCGTCCTATTTAATTTTCCTATAGAAGTATCAGCTAGTGCTTCTCTTTGAGAACAAAAGTTCAGGTCTGGTCCTGACAGGCCCTTAGCAGAGCTTCATCCAGCCTGGTATCTTCACTCACTAGCTAAGCAGTAACCTCACTGTTGTCATTTACACCAATTTGGGATCACCTAACAGCAATATTCACTGATGGTGGTAGTCCACAAGTGACACTTAAGGATGTATTTTAGGTTTGCTAAAATGTTTCCAAGAGGCTTTTCCTCATGTTTTGACCTGATTTATTCATATTGTTTCTTGTGGTAAGGGTCTAACTACATTTATGTTTGAAAATTGCTTTTACTGGGTTAGATGAAATATCTTTCTAATGAAGGGTTTCAATTCAAACTACCTGGAAGCAGACTGGGATGCTCAGGAAGGCTCCCATGTGTGTTCACATACCTAGCCAACTCGGTCTATTTTGGAAAGAAATACACCAGCTCTACTGCTAGGAATGTTATATCCCTGCTTGTAGTGAGTCAAAAGAAGAGCCTTGCCTTATTGTTTGCCCCTGTGACCCTCACAGGTGTGAAAAACAAGCTTTCTAAAATGCTGTCATAGGAAAGTAAAGATAAGTTGGGGGAAGCAGTATCCGTGCTTGATGTGCTGCTGAGTTTGAGGGCACTGGAAAGAGTTGCCACACAATGGGACAGAATCAGACAAGCAATATAAGATGTGAATACAATGGAGGGTGTCTTTTACCCATCTCTTAGCCATCTACATCTTAAATAGTTTAGATTGAGGAGATGTTGTAATGAGTCAACTGTATCTTTCCAACAGAAATTCTCTTTGTGAAACCGAAGGCGAAGAGATACAATAATTGTTCTGTTCCTCAGGTCCTTTGTGACAGATATAACCCACTGTGGAGCTGTAACTCAGATCACATGGGTGTCACAGGCAGTATTAACTGCTCTAGTTAGTGCTGTAGTTAGTCAGAGCACAACAGCGTCTTAAATTCTGTCATGCTCTTCGTGTTTATTTATAACTCCAGTATCAATATTTATGGCCACCCCAGAACGTTCCTATGACACGGATTTCTCTGAGCATTAATCATTTCACACCGAAGAAGAGACTGACAGAATGATAACCTTTATAATTTGCTGGTAGCATCTTCCATGTTGCAATGTTAGGATTAGCAGTTCCAGTATTAGGAGTAGCTGCTGACATAACACATTCAGAGATGCACCAAACTCATTATTTAAAAAGCTCTAGAAGTCATAGGGCCCAGTGTAGCAAAAAGCCCAGTATTGACATTAGGATTGTGTGAGTCTAGAGTCTTTATGCATTTAAAGAGCAGCTTTTTGCTCAGCCTTTACCTTTTACTGGTTAGAGCCACTTTTAAGAATTGATGTTACCCTGAAGTTGTCAGGAAGGTGGGACACTGAATATTCCCAAAGCCATTTCTGAAAATAAAACATCTAATTATTTGCATCAGCTTCTCAAACTTCGCCTTATATGTGAAAGGTTCAGGAAGTGTTCAGGAATTTCTGTGTTTCCTGCAGGCTGGCAAGTGTGTGTTGACACCTACTGTAGCTTAAACACAGGTATGCTCAGTGACTGTGTAAGCCATAATGGCCTGATAATGCATCTGAGACTCGGCAAACATCTTAGTGCTGTCACCAAGTGTGTGATCCTTATGTACATATGTTTGTCCTCTTTTTCTCTCAAGGAAGCATTAGAAGAAAGGATGAGAATATTCATCTCACTTTCCCTCCTTGTCTATTATATAACGTTTCGATGGGAATCACTGCTGTACCAAAATCTCATTGCTAGACAGGCATGATTTGTCAAACATGGTTGTGGAAAAAAAAGTATTCTTTTGCATACAGTAAAAAGCGGTATTAGTTGCAGAAATGAGCATTACTGGCCAGATGTATGTGTAGGACAGCACTGAAAATCTGAGTTTGTAAGACTGTAAATAATCTGGAAGAGAAACTCATTTTTAGTGTACTATAGACTATTTGTAGTATAAAATGCTGCTGTAGCCTATTTGAATTGCTATGGGATAAGTAATAATTAGGGCTTTAAAATCCTTTTAGGGTGCAAATAGGTAAAGTAGCAGTTAAATGTCTCTTTATCTTAACGTAATTGCTGACATATACCATAATTGTTCAGAGTTTTGCACTTTATACAGATTTAAAAAATCTTCCTCCTTTTACATTCCTTGTACCTCTGCTCCTGTTTTCTCCTTTGATTTATATCACTGGCATTGACTGGGCACTTTTTTGGTTCATTTGGCCTATTTTATTTTTCCTGGGCTGATTTTCTTATCTCAATGATTTGAATTGGCTCAGGAAGAAATCCAGTTAGCTCCCCAGCTCGCGCACAGTAAGCAACAGAAGTGTGCGGGCTGGAACAACCCAGGTGTAAATAAGAGTAGGGAGAAGTTTGTTCCTTTTCCAGCTGGCTCAGCCAACAGAACAGCTTTAAAAACTAAATTTTGCCTCTGTATTAACTTGCCATATGGGGTTTTTATGAAGCTAACTGCAAGGTGCAGATCAGATCTAATAAAATGTACAGACACTGAGAGTTTGTGAAATATAGCTGAATAAGTGTTATAGCAGTTGTGAAAACTTCAGCAAAGAAACTATGTAGGCAAGAAAAAATGTGCTGAGCAAGGAATACAGCAGGAGTGTAAATGGTGAGAAGCCCTCTGAAAGGGAATAGAAAGAGTCCTCTTCCTAATTTTGCCTTTAATGGAAGCACAATCCAGCAATCAAAGTTTTAAAGGAGCCAAGAGGAGAAGGAGAAAGACAGAGACATTTTAGTTGCAGAAGGCTTCCCATGGTGAGCCAGCCTCTCAACTTGTGGCACCAAAGGTGTCAGCTTGTTAAATATAATCTGAAATAAATGCACTCTTTTCCCATTAAGCTGTAGACATGCTTCAAAATGCACTTTGGTGATTTCGTGAGCTTGCTAGAAGGTAATGACCATAAAAAAAAGTGAACAAGATGCTGCAGGCCAAAATAATTTGCATAGTTCCAGGAGTTTTGGTTTTTTTACAAGTTCTGAAGGTCATTTTTAGTGTTCAGTAACCTGAGATGTTAAACTAATGAGAGCAATTTTTCCCAAAGGATGTTAACTATTTCTTTCTGATAATGGGCAGTGCACATCTTTTAATAAGTGACCATATGGAGTTACTCAGTGTCCTAGAGTTTTGGAAGGATATCAGAAATCCTGTAAATGTCATTCTGCTTAAGTGAAGCTTACTAAGCTGGCATCTTATGAGACTGTTCCTTTAAATTGATGAACTGTGAGGTTTCAGGCATGGTTGGGAGCACTTTGAAAGTAACAAACTGTGATTATCTCAGCTTATTAATTATGCAAAGCAGGTAATTGAATTACCATTGCACCTGATTTCTAACTTTCTTTTTTTTATAGACTAAAATTCTTGGTGTTTTCTTTATTTCATCGCAAGAGTTCCTGTCCAATGCTTATGTTTTGGCTGTACTCTTATTTTTTGCCCTTCTATTGCAAAGGACATTTCTGCAAGCATCATACTATGTTGCTATTGAGACAGGAATCAACTTGAGAGGCGCAATACAGGTACCCAATATATTACTAATTAGTCTTTTCACACCCTCGTAAACATGCATTTGTAAATACAAATTATAATTATAGTTGTTAAATTCTGAAACGCTTCTCTCCTGAAATGTATTGAATGTACCATTGCCGTTAGAGATTGTTAGCCCTGAGTTCTGTTTCCTTTGCATCTTATTTGGATGATTTTATATAAATGTTCATTTTTAATACCTAATGCTGTATTTCTTCTTACCATCAAGCAAAAATTTGCTGACAGTAAAACTGAATGTAGCTTTTGAAATAGTTTAGGTGCGAAGTGTACCTCTCCCGTCTCAAAGGCATTTTTTTGTAACATCACGTCCCACACAAATAATGCACCTTTAAAATGTCTTGTAAATATACTTTGGACAGAAGGCTAGGGGTTGTATTCCCAGTGCATGGAGTAGTGTTTTATTGCATGGGTCATGCCACAAAATCTGCCAGGCACAGTGGAGTCTGTAGGCCCTGAATGCAAGATTGCAAAAATGGGGTCTGTAATCGTTGGATAACTGGGAACTGCAGATCAAAGTTTGATGTAGCACACAAACCTCTGTGCCTGCAAATGAGAGAATTTGGTGTAAGATTACAGTGTGGAGTTGCCAACGGCACTGGCTGAAACCTACCCTGTGACAGGCTGAAAGCCAGCCTTATAAGTTACACTATTTATCCACTGGGCTACATGGATCCTGTGGGGAGCTCCGTGATGGATGGATGCTTTCAATAGCAGCGTAATTGTTTAATTCTCTTTTGATCTTACACTTGGAAGCACTTGTCAGCTGCCAGGCTTCTGGATTCTATCCATTGCTTTTCTCTGACTAGAGTGAAGTAGAAAAGTCCTACAGGAATAAAAATTTGACCCAAAAATATAAAAAAAATTTTTTTAAATTTAAAAAAAACTTTGCATGTCTTGTTTTAAGTGGAAGAGCTGCAACTGACTGAAAAATACATGGACCACAGCAAGTGTAAAAGGGGAATAGTTGGAAAATAGTGCTGAATTAATTTTGTTTAAGAACAGCTTTGTATTCTCTGTTCTGGGTGTTAGAGGTTCAGATAATGCCACTTGGACTATCCAAATTGGAAATTTTTTGGCTATCACTCTAAGCAGCAGATTAGTGTTAGTGGCAGTCTCTGTGCTGTTGTTTTTATACATTCTTTTTTCCTTACAATATTTTCTTTAAATCTTTTATCTCTCTTCCTCTCCTGTGTAAATCTGCACCTCTTCAGTGTGCCCTAAATGATTTTTACCAAACCAGCTGGTAAAAGTGTGTTTTTATTATTTTGTGCTGTTATTTTTATACCTAGTTCCTGATTCTGCACTGAGGCAACTGCTTAATTCAGTACATAATTGTACCTGGGACATTTGCTGTCTGTGAATTAAACTTTGTAATGCAACTGAGTTCTCTAAGCAAAATGTAGCAACATTCTCAGCCAGGAACATTGTTCTGAGGTTGGATGGGACCTGAATCAATTGCCAGAGAAGAATAACAAGGGTACATTGAGGATTATATATTGAACCTAATCATATCTTAGTGTTAGTTCCAGGAAGGGCACTCTGTGGAGATGCTGGAGGTATAAATCATAGTTGCTAATGTGGTTCTTGGGCATTTTGGGGCAGTGAAGGTTTCATTCTCTTATTGATGCACAGGGATGCAAAAAGGGATACTTAGACAACCATGATGCAGGTAACTGCACTGTGCTTTGTGTCAGTGAAGAATAGTAGCTTTAAATTTTACAATATAACATAAAAGGCTAAACTTTAGGCTCTTCATTCAAGTTACTGGAAAAGTAGTTTTCTCACAACATGCTGGACATGTGGATGGAGCTAGAAATCTAATTTTATTTCTATGTGCTAACACCTTTTGATCTCTCTTCCAGACAAAAATTTACAATAAAATTATGCAGCTTTCAACTTCTAACATGTCTATGGGGGAGATGACAGCAGGCCAGATCTGTAACCTGGTTGCCATAGACACAAATCAGCTCATGTGGTTCTTCTTCCTCTGCCCTAACCTTTGGGCTATGCCAGTACAGGTAAGGTGATTGGATGTGCTTTTGTTCTTAATGCACGTCAGTCTGTAGTGCATTAATTCATTGCATATGAATTTTATGAAAGTGGAGATATTAAAGAAGTTAAAGAATAACTTGAAATAAAATTTCAAAGTATTAACATCTAGAAACATTGCCTGCAATAGATTTCGCATCTGTGACTGGACTTTAGGTGTTTATGATTGTATTAGGATCTCGGCTGCTGCCAAACATGCTTTGCATTTGTAACAAGAATTTATAGGGTGCAGCAGGTTGCAGTGCATTCATTTATTACATCAGGGAAGTTAACTGGAAGATATTGCAATCATTTGTCTTCTGAATCCCAGCAGAAGCAAGAGAAGTAGCATAAATATGATTACTTAGAGATGATGCTTTGGACATCCCTTGAAACTGCTGCTGCTTCTTGGATGACAAACTCCACAGTTTATTGTTGGTTTTGGGGTTGGTTTTTTTTTGTTATAACGTGTTTGTTATGCAAAATGGTTTTTCTGCTTTATTCTCTGATGTCTTTGGTCTCCTGTCTCTAAATACCAGTCCCATCCCTTCAGTCTCCTTTCCCACATGGATCATCCTATACTTCCATGTAAGAATTTCCTGAAAAAGCTGACAGTAAAGCACAAAGTTCCATCTGATACTAACTCAGTACCCTGCAAGTCTTCCTGCTTTCTTCCAGCTGCCCTGTGCATTTTCATTGGCTGTGCTTTAATGCTAGCAGTAAATACAAACAGAAGAGGCAGTAGAGTTAAATTTCACTTGGTATTTTCTAGACATATAATTTAGTTTCAAAAACATGATGAAAACTCCATTCTGTTCATGTCAAAAAGGCAGTCTGGTTCCAGCACCATGCAGAGGATGATTTGGCTGGTGTGTAAGTCAGAAACCTGCAAGTAATCTACCCAGCAGCTTTGCATTTTGGGTTGCTTGCCCTTGCCCAAAAATTAAGTGGTTTTCGTGAGACTGTATATAGACTGCAACTAGCAGATCGTATTTCCAGGCAGTTTATAATGTGGTTTTAGGAGTGTTGCTTAGGAGTTTGTGTACATCAGCATCTTATACTAGTGATTTTCTTCTATAAGATGTTAAGCATTTAAGAATATGACATTGAAAAGCTGGGGATGAGGAAGAAAAGCCAGCCATTCAGATGATTGGGTAAATTGTGTGAATGTCTTTCAAAGAGTGAGGTGTTAGACTGCTGGCCAGCAGGAGATCTGGACCTTTTCTGACAATAAAGATATTTACTAGAATTGAGTGGATTTTGTAATTGTTCCTGTTGAATACGTGAGGTTTTTGTCAAGCTGCTACCGATCAGATGAGCAGCTCCTCTTAAAATCAGGTCTTCAAATCATCTGATCATATGATAAACCAGATTAATTTCCTAACCTGGGGGAAAAAAGAAAGCCTGATTTAGCTATTTGCCCTGAATTCTTTTCCCTCACTGAGGAAAATACTTGGGAGGGGCAATGCAGGTCCTTTCTTATTGTCAGGTATAGCTTTTGAATTCATCTTGTATCCTCTTGTGTAGTCTCAGTCCTGGGGAGTGTTCATTCTCTGAAAAACCAATCAGTGTCCTCCTGAAATGCTCTGAATCTTCACCCTTTTGCCACGTGTTTGAAACCTATTGTGTCACCACAGATTTTCTGGTATCTCTGGTAGTGGGGGTAGATGGCTTCTGAGACTGAAGTAGGATGTGGAGGAAGAAGTAATCTGTCTGAATCTCTGATAAAACTCTTGCTAGCTCCATGAGACTTGTGGAAAGCCTCAAATGAGGATAGTGAGCATATTAAGTTGTAAACAATCAGCAGTTTAATAACTGATGGCTTCTTTTAACTCTGCTTTCTCCATGTGTGAGGTGCATAGAACTGTGCCTGTTAAAATATTAAGATTTAAGGGACTGTAGCCGTATTTCGGTCACAGTGTGGCTGCATTCACACACTATAACTGCATTTTCCTCTTCCAATGCAGTTACTCCTGCAGAAGAAGGATAGACTAGTTTTTCTAATCTACTCTGGAGGAACTTATATGTCAGTTTAAAACATTTTGCTTTCTAGAATAAAGGGAGGGTGATGGATTTAAGGAATTATAATCTGGAATTTTTCAGAAAGCAATTTGACTTACTTTTTTTGGCATGGTTTCTATGAAATTATGGATGAGGGAGGAAAAATAGAAATCAGATTATTTTTAAGTGGGGGAAAAAAATCTAATGATCAAAGAATATGTCCTAATATTGATGTCTAGTTGCAAAAGGGAGGACATCTGGAATGAAAAGAAACTGGTGGGAAATATCATATTAAATATGGTTACATATTGGCTGTTTGTTAGTAACAATTTGGATATCAGTGTATTTTCATTCCATTTATGGGAAGCACAGTAAGAAGTCAGTGATTGTAGGCTGCTAAAATGGTATCGCTGAAAAGCTGTGAAGCATTAAGAAGAGTCCTCCCCATCAATGATAATCTCTAGGGTATCAATTATTATAGAAAAACTATTTACAAGCTACCAATTTCATGTACACTTATTTTAGAAGACCTCTCTGGCAGCTCAGCATAGAGAGTGCTTTAGTGCAACTGAGAATTAATCCAATTTCATTGCATGTTCTGCAACAACATTTTGCTCTAATGTGCCAGAAGTCACGGACTCATAAAGACTTCCTGACAGTCTGCAAAAAATCTGATTATATTTGCATTAAAATTCCCCCTGTGATGCTCCTTACCAGATGAGGACGATCAGAGCGTGCTCCTGTTTTGTGGATGGTGCACTCCTTGCCAAAATCAGGGAGTCACGTTGGTCACAAAGGCTTCTTAAAAACATTTTTCCATAGCATTCATTCAGTACCTTGTCTTATGAGGCAGTGAAAACAATTACTGGCTGCTTGAAAGATGGCTAATACTAAGTTGCACAAACTCCATTATTATTTATTTTAATAATTTTGTGGTTCTTAATCTAGCAATCAACATTTCAGCATCTGCTGTGGATTTTGTAGTAGCCATTCATGACAAGTTAGGTTTTCTATACAGCCCAGATAATTTGAGCCCCATCTTTGCTCTGTCTGGAGTCAATGGGAGCTTTATCATTGCCTTGAGTTACTGTTTGAATGTTACTGAAATCCATGAGAAGAGGCCCAGGGATGCCAATCAGTTGAAAGATGCCCTCAGTAAGTTTGGCTCAAACCCTGGGAGCAAAATGAGGCCTTATAAAAGCCTTCCCCCCGTGCCTCCATTTTATAAACACCCTTGTTCGATTTCATTGTGGTTATTAAAAAATCCTGTATTCTCATATCTCTGGCTCATTGGTAGGGATAGCTTACACTTGTAATGAAAGGACATTTGTCTCTTTCAAAACTGCCCACAAAGCAGTTTCTGGCTGAAAGTATTTGCCATCCTCAATAAATAATCAAGACAAAATAACCAGAGCTATTGGTGAGCTTTTCACTCCTGATATATATCTCTGGCAGAGAAGAGCTTTGGGATTTTGATGAAAGAGAAGCAGTGTTTCATTACACAGGCTTTTTTTTTAAATATGGTTTTTGCCTTCTCAGGAATATTGATGAGAGCCTTCCCATCTGCCAGGTACTGTCCTCCAGAGTTCAGATGTTATCTGTGTACTCTTTATTCTTGACTCTGTACTTTGTGATGTGATATAGAATTATGTTCAATAAGATTTCAGCTCTTTTCAGATACAATTCTTCAAATTTTTTTCCATACATGCTGAATGTATTTCAAAACTTTGCCTGTATTATCACGTTATAAAGAAGATGAAAATGGGATAGTTTTTAACCTATTGGAAACATGGGATTTTTATTGCAAAGACTGACCCTCTCAATAGCTAGGATGAGGGGTGGAAAAGCAGCTGTGAGCTAGCAACTCCCTCAAGATCCAGCTGGGATAGCTTTCTCCTTGTCTATGGGAGAAGCTGATGCTCTCTTTTTAGAACCAGGTGGTCCCATAATGTCCTTGACAATTAACCTGTAGTGAGGGAAAGCAGGGAGTCAGTGTCCTGCAGTGGCTGCTCACTGTTCAATGCTTTCCTGTATTTTGAGTGCCCAGAGTATCTGCCCACGATGAAGCAGTTGGGAATGAAAATTTTGATCTGTAAAGACCAAGACCACTTTGTGTTTTGGAGGAGAGCTCTGACAGGGGTATCTGGCAGAGGTCTTGTGTGTTTTATTCGGCTTCAGGCTCTCATTAATTTCGTTGCTTCAAGTGGAAGCAGATTGCTCACTTACTCATCACTGAAAGATTTCTTCATTTGTAACCTTACCTCTCACTAGACTTGTGGTGCTTATACAATAGGATTTTACTTTCATGTCACTGCATATTTTCTAAGTCAATACTGTGGCTCATTTTGAGAGTTATGTTTTAGTTTAGTTCAGCTGTAGAGAGACATCAGGGGGTTCCTAAGAAGAAAAAAAAATCTTTTCTCTCTCTGTGCTTTAAATTAATGAAAATGTCAAGATGGAGATGTGGAAACTACAGACTCCTTTTCTTCATGTAAACAGCCAATTCCTGTAAATGTGTGAAAATAGGTGTATGACTATTGAGCTTTGAAATGATGGAAGACTGTTTCTGTTTAGGATATGAGAGTGTACAAACATGGCAAGAGTAGTAGATAACACTTCAAGGAAATTTCCAATTATTGGGGTTTTTTTAATTAAGAGAAATGGTGTATGAAATTAATTTACTATCCCTGTGTCTTCTGATTGATTTATTGGCTTACACTGTTAAATACAGAGATGGTCAATATTGGAGATTGTTCAGGAGTCAGTCATTAGAATAGTGATAATTAACTTTGGTAGCTTGTGTATATTGTTTGTGTTTATTGAGCTGCTTACAGTAAACCCTCTCCATCCAGACTGTGGCTTTTTTCTTAGATTCTTACTTATCCAAAGACAAAGCTGCTTTTTTTTAAGCTGTTTCTCTAACCCTTTTTCAAAAGTAATTTCAAAATGTCAGTCTGGCACTGTAGATCCTTAAAACAGGTCCTTGCCAGTTTATGCCAGAGATTATTTGAGGTGGGTGTTCTCAGTGGTATAATGTGTTACTTGGAACTATTTTTGAATTGAATTTTATTTAAAGATGTTTTTTATAAATTTATTTATTTTTAAATAAAGTTCTTTTAAATAGTTTTGAGAGTTAAATTATAGAAGATATACAAACCTGTACACCCTTCTTTTACTGCACACAATGGGGAGCAATACAGAAATACAGAGAATGCACAGGCTGGGGAGGGAGCACTGGGTGGATGTCTGGGTCTCTGAGAGAAGCCCTGACTGATCACATTGGCTGTGCCAGCAATGCTGAACTTGTGACATTTGGGGTGGGTGGAACTGCAGCTGCTGTTGTTTGAACATTGTCCCTTACCCTGAAATTGATCTTTGTGGTACATACCCCAAGTGAAGCCAAAATCTTTCCTTCACCTTCTTTTCTCCCAACAGATTATTGTAGGAGTTCTTTTGCTCTACTACCTTCTTGGAATCAGTGCCTTAATTGGAGCAGCTGTAATCATAGTCCTTGCACCTGTTCAGTACTTTGTAGCAACGAAACTCTCACAGGCCCAGAGAAGCACGTTGGTAAGTGTCTTCAAACTCATTCGTGATATAAATATCATTTCTGGTAATTATGCATTGGTCAGTGCTTGGAATTACAAAGCTAACCATGGATGTTGACCCGGAATTCCTTCTCAGACCTTTAGTAATGTTCAAGAATGCCGCCTTTAAGAATGTGAGATTCTGAGTGTAAGCAGTAAAAACCTATTTTTTGGGATTTATATTTTTCAACAAGTATGGTTCCCTAAGAGCAAAAAAACCCTTAAAAACCTTCTAACTTACCAATATAAATGGTCAGTAGTCATTGACTGAATTAGCTTTGGGCAGTGCACAAATAAATGAGTTGTGCAGGGCAAGCTGTCCAAAGGGAAAAGAAGTAGGAATGCTGCATCCAAACTTAGACCCCAGATGTGGAAATCTATCAAATGGATTTATTTAAACAAACTCTATGCAGTCCTAACTCCCCCAGTGTGTGCCTCAACTGGGGAGCCTAGTGGTCTGCTAAGTCACAAGCTGATCTTTGATCCCTCACTTGGCTTGTCTATAATTTGAATCACCTGCATCACTGCTGAAAAAGTTACCTTGGTTCACTGGAATTCCCATGCCCAGCTGCTCTGAACCTTATTCCCCCTTTCAGCAACTGTTGCGCTGCCAAGGAAGCCACAGGAACTTGTAATGGAGCCAGAGCTTGCTGAAATCTCTTCCACCACAGATCATGGGTAGTAATGAGAGTTATTTGTGCATCTTCCTGTGTGAAAAGGAATTCCTTTCCATCAACAGTATGCACCCTTCCAGAAATATGGACAGCATTCATCCCCACAGCATCCAATCATACAGTCAGTGTCACCTAGAAATTCCTGCAGCTGGGAGCAGGGCTGTTTGTGGTAGAAGTGTCTGCACTGTGCAAGGGGGCTGCTTACAATTTTCGTGTCATCGTTATGCTTGGGGAACAGATGTTTTTATTGTACTCTTCAGGTAAACGTGTGTGTAAATGTTGCAGGAGTACTCCAACGAGAGACTAAAGAAGACAAATGAGATGCTTCGAGGCATTAAGCTCCTTAAACTCTATGCTTGGGAGCACATATTTCACAGCAGCGTGGAGGAAACCAGACAAAAAGAAATGACTAGCCTCAAGTCTTTTGCCCTTTATACCTCCATATCCAGTAAGTCTCTTCCTTCATTGTAATCCACTGCTCAGCTAAGTGCTACTGAATTATTAGATACTAATGAGTTTACCATTTCTCTGTCGAGATTATTTCAGTTGCTTTAGGCTCTGATCCGTACTCTCCTCACTTTACATCCAGTCAGACCCTCCATTTAATTCAGTAGATAGAACTTTGCTTGTATGGGAAACATGCCTAAAAGAGAAAATCATTGCTTCATAGAATTGACTTTTTCTGGAGAAAAGCTTTTAAGGGGCAAATGTTTCACAGACTATATTTAGCCGGCAATATTCTCTTCTAGAACACAGCATTCAAGAGGAAGCTGATGTTGAAATTTATTTGTTGAGGTTTTTTCTGCATTTTGCACAATTCAGAGCATACAAATAATATGTGACAGGCATTGTCTTTGCACTGAAACTCCAACAGACAGCACTTACATGTTGTTACTCACAACTCAGATTTCTTGTTAAAATAAGTGATTCTTAAAACCATTTCTATGTCCTGGAAAGAAAAATATTCTGGCAATTTCATCGTTCTATATCCAGATTCTTTCCTCTCCTGTTATTTTTCAAGCTGCTTTAAGACTTTATTGTGCTTTTAAAAAGACCTACAGCAAACTGAA
This sequence comes from Edolisoma coerulescens, assembly GCA_013397115.1. Taxonomy (NCBI): domain Eukaryota; kingdom Metazoa; phylum Chordata; class Aves; order Passeriformes; family Campephagidae; genus Edolisoma; species Edolisoma coerulescens. The sequence goes on along the minus strand of VWZW01008023.1, from coordinate 1,096,984 downwards.
CTCTGTATTTGAGAAGATTATATGCAATACCTATATAATTGCTACTGTAGTATTTTAGAAATAATTAGTAAAGTCACACTGAAGAATATATAATCTGTGAGATACTAATGAAATGGAAAATTTTTGCAAAAAGTTTTTGAGTGCTACAAGGTACCTGTACAAATACCTTCTGGAATCAAAAGGAAGCCTAGTCCTTATGATCACGTAGGTAATGCACTCTGAGGGGAAGATGGTGATCCCACTGAATTGAACTGACATTAAAATGAAGTATTCATTGACTTCTGAGACCAAGATTTCTCTCTGGTGATCCTAAGCACTGTGGGCTTGGAGAGGCGTTTCTGCTCTGACATGAAACAGAATTTAGCTGCAGGCTGTGAGGCCAGAAACTCTGTCTTAGACCCAGATCAACACAGATGGGTTCCCTTTGTCTGCAGTGCTTCATGTGGCATTAAAATCTATTTGTAGTCAGGACCAAGGCTTCAGCTGTAGGGCTGTGAAGGCTTATTGGATTTTGAATCCTCACAGTGTCATTTGTAACATCTAGGAAAAGGTGTATTCATCCCAGGAGTACTGGTTATTCTGTGAAGCAATGACATAAGAATCTGTATTATTAGAAACAACTTTAAATATTTACTCATGCTTCTTGAAACATTCCAAGCTTGCAATTGCATTCTTATTTTGTATTATGTGTACACAGGAGATAATTTCTCAGCTTGGGGTAAAGCAGTGCAGCTTTTTGTTGATGATGCGTATAATTTTAAAAGGTTCTTATTGTTTCAGCCTAGGAGTTCCTTACACCTTCAGACTTTAGCAGAAATTACACTTACCTTTACAAACTTGCACTTTTGCAGACTAAAAAGGGAATATAAATATAGGAGAATTTGCTCTTTTCTCTTACCCTAAGTATAATTACAGTAAGAGGCATAATCAGCCCAAAACGTGTTAGCTAATATTATAGTGAACACATGATTTAATTTCTTTAAGAAAAAAAAATTAAAAGGCAGTAGAGGACCAAGATTTTATGTATTTGTGATCTAGAGGAAGGCAGACAGTTGCTAGAACACTAAGAAAGCAGAAAAGAGATTTTTATATACAGTTCTTTTAACAGAGTGTTGAATAGACTCTGGAATTCTTTTCTAAGTACACGTAGCTATTAACAGAAATAAAGAATGTGGTTGGAGCTATTTTACTTATAAGAAGTAGATTTGCATTGGATTACAGAAAATATACCTACAAGTTTCAGGGCAGTGTTGGCTAGACCAGAAGAAAATTCCATTTCAAGACCACATGGAAATTGGATCTCATGTGCCTCACTGCTGTGCCAGGATCCAGGCTATATGTATGTGGAATTGTTCATGTGTACTAAAGAGCTATTATAGAAATTAGCTCTTCCTATATTTTAATGAAATGCCCCCACCACAATCCAAGTTGGGTGACATCTTCACAGGATTTAGTATACATTAAAAGTCAGGAAAGACGGAGAAAGAAAGGAGTGGTTTTCCTACTTGTTTGATTTTTTGCCTAATCTGTCAGAAGCGAAGTAACTGCAGGCTTTCTCACAGGAAAGTAACAGTGGTTACTGTTACTAAAATATCCAGACCAACTGAACATTTTTCCCAGCTTTTAGTTCACCTATTTCCAGTAACAAAGTCCTTTTGACTAAATCCAATTAAACATAAAGTCTTCTCTGCAAAATAGAGTTATTTTAGAAAACATTTTTTATTCTGGACACTTGCATAATTGAAAAAGTAAATAAACTTTAAAAAAAGGAAAACAACCCCCAATTCCAATGGCTCTCATTTGTTTGGTTGAGAGAAGTTTGAAGTCCTTGTATGTACTGGTGATCTTGCATAAGAGCAAAATTCAGGTCAGCTTCTTGGGAGCCACCAAGTAGTTTAGACTGAACTGCAGAAGGCTTGGCCAACCCTACAGGATATTTAATCCAGCCCGCTTCATATTTGATGGGTGTGATCGTGTACTGTGGGCAGGAGAAGAGCAGGATCCATCTCTGAGAAGTTTATCAGCTTTGCTAGATTCTCTCCCGAGAGTCATTCCTAAAAGCAAACCCGTGTACTGCAGCAGTCTCAAAGGCAAGGATTTAATGGCATGCAGAAGGACAGAGTTGCAGGCATCGAGTTTCCCTTCTTTACAGTTTCCATGCTGTAACTACCTCGAGTTGATACAAAGTGTGAAAACTGGTCAGGATGTAGAACCATTACAGAGACATGAGAGGCTACTTTGTATTCCAACACAGCAAGAACACTTTCCTCAGAAAAATATGAGGTTTTTTTATCTTGGGTGAGGTGTAAACTATGCATTTCTACACTTCAATACATGTTAGTCTTTCAAAGCCTAAGCTTTTATTTTGCGATTACACACACTAACATATTTTCAAATTCTCCTCTCTGACAAGGAATTAGAGCTACAAGCAATAACTCAGCTATTTTATATAAGCAGGAGTACAGAGTTTATGAATATGTTAGAGGATTCATTAAAGATCACCTAAATGTAGGCCAGAGAAATATCTGACACTATGTAAAGTCCTTCAGGGGTTTATGCCGAGAAAAGGATGGCCAAACAGTCAACCAGGGGAGTCAAACAACGACACTTCACTTCAGATGAAGTAACTGGGGAGGGCTTTTGCTGTTTGAACGTTGCTATATCTGGTAGGAGAAAAGGACAGGCACAGTTTAAACACAAAAGAAGTGTCTAGCCTTTTTCTGTTACACCTGTACCGATGCTTGTGTTCTGTTTTAGCTCTAGAGTCTATATTCCTTCTCCGTGTAGTTTACTTACATGAAATAAAGTTGAGCGAAGGTCAAAATGAAAAGGTGATGATTAAATAATATTCTCAGGTTGTGACAGAGGGGACAGACAGTAAGAGCATAGAAAATACCATTGTAAAGCAGTGCTAGTAGTATTTTAGCATTTAGCATGTCTGAATGAAAATTGTTTCTAAATGTTCCTACGTGTTTTCCTTCACAGTCTTTATGAATGCAGCAATACCAATTGCAGCTGTACTTACAGTAAGTATGGACTTTCCTAAATAGTGTTAATAATGACTGCATTTTCAAGTATAAGTGATGTGGAATTGAGGAAGGAGAACAGGATGCAAACCTGCGACGCATTTGTAGCTCCTCTGGGAGAGAATGGAAAATGCCCCCTTGCCTTTTGGGACCAGAAGCAACCCAAAGCATGCAGCACTCCCCCAAACTGCTAAGAGAGTATGAATTAAGATTCTGTAAATGAAATGCTTGTGAAATATGAAGTCTGTTTTCTTCTTTATGGCAAAGCACTGATGATGATGTTTGTCTCTTTGTAGACATTTGTTGTCCATGCTCATCTGACAAGAAAGGCTGACTTCTCCCCATCAGTGGCATTTGCCTCCCTCTCCCTGTTTCATATCCTTGTGTCTCCGTTGTTCCTGCTCTCAAGTGTGGTTAGATCCACTGTCAAAGCATTAGTAAGGTGAGAACTGTAAAATTAATATCTTTGCTACCACCTATCCAGTTTCTGAGAATGTGTCTGTTGCTCATTTCACAATTTCAAGCTTAGAAATAGCATGGTGATTATTTATCTGTTCTTGTAAACTGCTCCCCAGATTTTTTCCCTCTCCATCAAGCATGTAGAAGGGTAAAAGGTAATCACAGAAGGACATGTGTTTCAGCATGTATCTCTTGTTTTTCAGCTGCTGCCTGTCGGGGCAGAGTTAGACTGAAACAAGCGAACAAAAAACCTTAAAAATCACTTTTAAGAGTCATAGTAAGTTAATGACTAAGTGTCTGATCCAGACTTGATGAAGTTTTACTTTCTGATGAACATGTTAGTTTGAGTGTTCAAAAACTAACCAAATAACAACCAGCAGAATTGCTGTTTCACTGGGGATTTTGAGTATCAACAGATTAGTGAAAAAACCTCCTAGTGCTTATTCCTATGCAGTGTAACTCTACCTGACTGATAGGGGAGGCGGAGTTTGGGCTTCTTTCTTCATTGGGACAACTTTATGACCTCTAGTGAAGCTGCCTGACAGGCTTATTTAAACTATGGAACAGATTCTGAACACCAGCCCTTGCTTAATTGCCTTTGTGTTGCTTTGGAGATGGAAAGGAGACTACAGCTCAAGGCTGACATTGCCTTCAGTGTTTGAAAATTCCCTGACAGTGCAAAGTCACAGCTGTGTCCTCTCTCCTAAAGAGTGTGAAATCTGAGAGCATCAGCAGCTGGCAGGAAATGTTTTGCAGCCACTGTGGTAGTCCCTAGAGCCATGGCAAATTGTCATGCAAAGATTACAGCCAGCAAAGTGTCTGGGAGCCCACACTGACACTGCCTATAACCAACAGGCTTGTCTAAGGGTTTCTTTGCAAATGAATTGTGTCTGTTAATGCCACAGGAACAATTTGAAAGCAATTAGTATCAGCCAAGTATTAATTGTTGGAGCTGGGAGTTCTTCATGGGTTATTCTGTAGATACCTTCTTGTTGTCTGCCATTTGTGGTGCAGACAGGAATCAAACTGTATCAAAGCTGGCATGATCCTTGCCTTCCTGGCTATCTGTATCACCCAGGCAGTGTTCCAGAGTGCATTGCTCCATACTGCTGGTAGTGCTACTCTGTCTAGAGTACCTCATTCTTCAGAGCAATATTTTGGAAGTGTGTGCCAGGTATTTGCAACCCATGCAAAGATGAGCTTGCTTAAGTAGTTTGCGCCAGTTGAGCACAGCTATTGTTTGCTTGCTGTAATTGTGTCCTGCTGTTACACCTTCTTGCTAATAAGTAGCTGGTCAGGTAAAGGTGACCAAAGTTGGCAAAGTTGTATTTCAGCTTTCTTTAGGCTGAGATATTCAAACTGGTTTTAGCAAGTGTGCAAAGGCAGCTTCTCCTGTAGTGACAGGGACTAAGTGGAGCAGAAGATGATCCAGCAGTGAAACCAGCATGTAAAGGATGGTAAGAGGGTGTTACTGGCTTTGTATCTCAGGCACTTCACAAACCCTGCTCTATCAATATTGGCTACAGTCTCTGATGCCAGATGCTGTCAAGGACAGTAATATTGACCAAAAACCTCACTGGGATCTTTAATCATTACACATATGCCCAGTTGCAAAGCATCCCTATGAATTGTCATTGACCCTCAGAACCAGTGTGTGATTGGCAGATTTAAAGCTGTTCCATGTAGGACCCCTGAAAACTTTCCAAGTTATGGGCTTGGGTGTCTGCTTCTGAGAGGGGCAACTTCAAAGTCTTTAGGAAGGTGACAAATTCTGATACCTCTTTGAAAAGTGGTGCTTTGGGGTTTTTTTTTTAATATTTGGAGTGTTTCTGCCATTGAAAATTAAAACTGAGCAGCCAATTGATGTGTTTCTTCAATATGAGTCTTCAGGGACAAAGGGTGCAGGGTACCATTTTCAGTCAGCAAAGGTTAAGCAGCGAGAGTGGCATTATGTATCCTGCTGGGTTTAATATCAAACCACCTTTCCAGTCAGCTGTGCAAATAACCATGTTTTAATCAATATGTCTGTTCTGTGGCTTAAAAATAAGTTCCCCTGTGGAGATATTGGAATACTGAAATTGCGCTGTCAGCAAGAGCCCTGCCGAGAACGTCCTTTTTCTATTCTTTAAGCGTTTAGAACACTCTGGCATCCTGAAATAAGAGCTGCTGCCTCTAACACATGATTTTCTCACAGCTCTACTGTGTTTCTTCAGTAATTGCCTCAAGAGCAATGATTCCAGAATGATGCAGAGCATTGGGCAGGGGTTTGCAGAGAGTATAGCCACTTGGACACACAGATGGGGAATAAAATCAAATTGTTGGATGGCTTCATAGAGACGTAGTCTTGTCTGGGTATGCATGGTCTGAGAATGTTTGCTGTCTTCTCTTCCTACCCCTCTAGACCCTGGAGCAGACACATGGGGAACTTCTCTGTCTGCCCCATCTATCTTTAGAGCAGTTTCTCAAGTATCGGTGTAATTTTCATGCAGAGAATGGAGGTGCAGCTGCATATCAAATCCGTATGGGCAGCATCTAAACCACCATTTAAAGACATTTGAAATCTTCTTTAAAATATCTGGTTCACTGAATAAAAAGGGTTAGATTCCTAGCCCTGTTTTTCAGAGCTTTATGCAAATAGATATCAATATCTCTAGCAATGGAGCTTCTAATCACTTCTTTTGAGATAGAAGACCTTCCTATTAAGGAATTCTGATCCAAAATTGATCCTGAATTAATTATTACTCCTCTTATCCCATTCCCAAACAGTTATTCTCCTACTTTTTGTTGCTTAGGTTGTAGTACCTGCTCTAGCTAAATTCCCTCCACTGAATCCACCCCATCTGCCTCCAAGAGATCCACTGATCTCAGTCCTCAGCTGCCATTAGCAATCAGGCAGGTTGACAGAAAAACTGTAGAACCAGTTCTCTCCTAGGGAGTCCCCAGGTGCCTTTGATCTCTGCTTGCAGGACAAGTGTTAGCTGTACAGGGAGTCTGCCTCAGGCAGTGCTGTGATGCCTGGATCCAACAACGTTTTGGCATCAGTGGGGTATTTCACAGGCTTCTTAGAAGCAACTGAGTCTCCTTCTGAAGAAACCCCTGGCAGTGAAATGCAAAATAAATGCTTGCAGGTTTATTCTTATTTTTTAAGATTGGCATCCTAACAGATCACCACGTATCACAATGCTTCCGTGGCATTGTTTGCCTTTCTCCCCACTTAGCCTAAGGCTAAAGATTAAAATCAATTTTTTCAGCTCTTATCCATAAATTTATTTTTAGGAACCTAAGGCCTTCTGGCACTTTATCATTTTGAAGACTGACAGTTAACTTATTTCCAGCTAATTGAGCTCCTTTGATGTTGAGTTCATAATTCAATCCAATTCTTTCACAAATTTCATTTGCTGTCCCTGTGAGTAGATTAGACATACATTTTATAAAGTCAGGTACAGAGATAAAATTGATGCCCTGATCTGTTAAATGTCTTAATAAAGGCACATTATCTAATAACTAATTAAATCTTAAAGCAGCTAGTGAAAATTTTATGCCTTCTTCTTTGTTGCTGGTTGTCAGGATTCCATTTATATCTCATCTGTTAAACACTATTCTGTACAGGTATATTCCTTTATCTAGTTACCTTATACACGTCATATTTCACCACAGCTGGTTGAATTTGGCTCACAGTGTGCAGCTTTCATCAGACTGCCAGTGTTCATAAGGACTGACTGGGGCACACTTGATCAGCATGAATGACATTAATTCTACTTGGGTGAGTGGCTTCAAAACAAGCCACTGTTGTAGCCCTGTGTCCCACCAAGTGCCTGAAAAAACCTGTGTGTCAGATCTCTCTGGTGGTATCAGAAGAGACAAGACTTGACGAACATCTGCACAAACTGTTGAAAAATCATCACTGTTAATAGGCGACAGGACAGGTTTTGAAAACTTCCTTGCAGTAACTTCCCATTGCACATTTTCAGACACCTGTAACAAACCAAGAACAAACAAACTGTGCAGCAGACAGCAGGTGAAGTACTAGAAGGGATGCTCTGTAATAAACATTGCAGTGAAAAAAAGTTTTACTTCCAAGGTTGAGGTGTGATTGTGGGTTTTTTCCCTTTCAGTGTGCAGAAACTGAGTGAATTCCTGTCAAGTGAAGAAATTGGAGAAGAGCATGATAAATCTTCAGAGCTAAGAAGTGCAGATAATCACAGCAAATACCAGGCAGTGGTGAGTAAAGCTGTCTCATTGCCAGTGAAGTGGCTGCAGTAGTTTGTACCCAGAATAAATTTTTCCATTTCTCCATTTCCTACTGATTATTTCTTGCAATTGCAAAACCCCTGTTTTAATACCCTGAACTGTATCGTTCACACTATGGTTGCTAGGGTTTAGGACATTTTGCTGATGCTGCCACCAATTAGTGCTTATTTCTGTCTTTTTGATTTTGCACAGCCACTCAAGGTTGTGAACCGCAAGAGGCCTGCCAGGGAGGACTGGAACAATTACAGCTCTCACATGAGAAGACCCATTAACATCACAGAAGCAGATGATTTTTGTGTAAAGGTGATATGAAGGTCACTCTAATAACACTCATATTAGCTCACTAATAGTCTCTTTTGTATTCTGATGGCAGTTTCAAGTTCAAGAACCAGCGTTTCTGGTGAACTGTCAGACACTTGTGCACTTGTCAGAGATTAACCTCCACCTTTCTTGTCTGTCTTCCTTTTTAAGAATTAACTACTTATCTCTAGGTTGTGATTAGTTGCAATTATTCCCCTAGATTTCACCCAGCCGTTTTCTATTTCAAGTGTTTAAGTAATTACCCTGTTCTCAGGTCCAAAATTTTTAACTCAGAAGATACAAGAGCCTAGGTTGGAAGGAACTCAAAAGATCATCTGGCCCAACCTTTTAAGTATGCCAGACTCTTTCTTCCATTTCCAGGGTCTGTATAGAATAATGGGATGAAGAAAATCGAAAAGAATTTGTTCTAGACATTCCCAAAACAATCTCATCACAGGCCTTCCCTTCCTTTTTTGGAATTCCTAGTGGCCTTTCCCCAGATAAAATTAAAAACTAGCTCCCAAAGACCTAACTTGTCTGAAGAAAAAAATTACAATTATCCATGCCACTTTGAAGACTGATGCTCTTGATTTGCTGTGGAAATGGCCAGAAGTAATAAAAATCCTGATGGTTGTTATAGTGATGAAGCTGTTTATTTAGGAAGTCTGCTATTACATTTGCATTTCCAGCAAAAGAGGATGAATAATTCAGTTTCATGGGACTAAGTAGGACAACTGGTAATGCTTTCAGGTTTTTTTTTAGACATGCTGAATTGATGCAGGATCCTTCTTGAACAGACTTCTAGGAAAATAAGAGGGATATTTGAAAGAAGGCTTTGGGGGCAGTGTTGGTTGAAAAGACAGCCTGGAGTGACGGCAGAGGAGTTTGTCACAAAGGAGAGGCCAGTGCAGTAACCTCTGTAAGGACAGTGTTTATAAGGCTTGAACAGGCCCAGGGATAATCTTTGGCTCCATCTGCTGACACCATTGTCACCAGCGGCCCCTGGGTCAGGGAATTTGTGCAGGTTCTGTCTGTCTGCAGCTCCTTGCCCAGGAAGGGGCATTGGTTGAGAGAGGATCCTCTGGCTGCCTTTGGTAATCCAGAGGGAGGAACACCACGCTTGCTTTTGCTCAAGATAGGAGTATCAATTTTTGTGGTGTGATAAAAGTGTCCCCTTCCACTCTTCTTAGATGAAAAATTATTGTGCTTTGCCCATCTGAAAGGCTTTGAAGGCTTTAGTGGCTCTGAAAAAATGAGAGAAAAGGGTCCTGTATAAATGTAGGCCTTTCAAAATTGTCTCCCATTCCTTGTTTTTCACAGTATCCATGGAAATCTCCATTTAAAGTCTGATCAGGCTTTGTTTCCTGGTTTTAGTCTTTTTCAATGAAACAATTTCTGTATCTAGCAAAACCTAGATTATCTGAGAATCATGTCAGAAATACAAAGGAAAATGCTTTAATGGGCAGCAACATCTAATTTTGTGGAAGGTTCTGCAGGTCTGCTGGGAATTTGGATGGTTTAATTGCTGTACAAGCTGCGCTGTGTCTCAAGTGACATTCAGGGCTCTGCAGAGAGCAAACTGGGCATGTATGTAATTTAATTGTGTTGTAATCATTTCACTTATTACATGTCCCCACCTTACAAATACAAGAGAAACGCTAAATGGCAATTTTTTTTCCCCGTCATGAATTCTCAATAATTTTCTAATAGTCTAATAGTGCTTGTTTGTTTTCAGAGGTTTCTGCCCATCAAAGTACAGTCCTTTAAAAAGTCAGTCACTTGAAGATCCATTTCCTGCATTGGGCAAAGGCTAACTCTGTTCCTGTGCTCAGTGTAATGAAAAAAGAAGTGTCACTGATGTTGGGAAAAAAAGTGAGCTCTAAAGCTGGGTTTCTGTTTATCTTTTCTCTCCATCTTGGTATAGATCACAAATGGATTTTTCACTTGGACACCTGAAGGTCCTCCAGCATTGTCCAATATTGATATTCGAATCCCTCAAGGTACAAAATTACATCAGATAAACAGAATAAGATGTTTTTCCATACGTGTTTAGTACATCATAATCTTATGTATACCTTCCTCTCTCACAGGTCAGCTAACAATGATTGTAGGACAGGTGGGCTGTGGTAAGTCGTCTCTCTTGCTGGCCATACTTGGTGAGATGCAGAAGATCTCTGGGAACATATCCTGGAGCAGGTAGGAGCATTTAATTTAAAATTCTAGTTTCATTTAAAATTCAGCTTGACTAGAGCGGTAAGGCAGAAAAAGCCCAAAATCTGTCCTGGGAACTTGTGGAGTCAGGGATTTTCTAGATATACAGTCAAGAAAAAACCTTACCCTCACAGCAGCAAGAATCCCCAGCCAGGGTGAAACAAGCTGTCCATTCCATTAATAGGAATGGACAGCCATTCTTGGGCTTTCTGCACTCCAGCAGCATAACCTGAGTGAAATTGTAACTAATTTGGAATCAGAATTAATTTGCTTGAGGTGTTGTGCTGCTACAGAATGCTGTTTGTGCTTTCAGGCTTGAGCTCGTGTCTGTGCATGGAGCTATAAAGGGGTACTGGCTCACCAGGAGTGATGCCTGGCTCACATGTGTGCTCCATCCCAGCACCAGGCTAATGCCTGAGAATTTGAAGAGTGTCTTTCAAGTGGCAGTGACCTCAAGAGTCCTCCCCAGTGCATCCTGCCTGATCTGACAGGAGTGAGTCAGTCGTGTCCTTCCCTCCTTTCCCAAGGGGACACAGCACCTGGACTCTGATAGCCACTTAGAGATTCCACTCGTGTCTGACTTTTGTACTGGCCTTGAAGGGAGGGGAAAAAAATGGTACTGAACTCCAACAGCTTCTGTTGGGACTTATTCTCTTGATCCTGAGGCAAGGTGACAGATGGTAAAATATATTGCAGCTCCTGTATGTGGTTTCCAGTAAATTCCTGCCTGCCATCTCTAATACGCAGTTTGATCAATGTGTGTGAACATTTTTGGCCTGTTTATTTCACAGGCCCAGACTTCCTATCCATACAGACTGCACTTTGCCCTTTGGGCTGTGACTATTTGTAGGTAAAGCTCAACAGATCACAGAAGAACCTAGAGAAACAATTAATTTTCTTTCCAACTGATTGGGAATGAAGGAAAAACAGGGCACCTGTAAATCAAATCCACATACTCTGATGGACAGAGGATTGTTGTCAGCCAATGGATTCTGCAGTGATTTTGTGGAACAGTTCTCTAAATTCCTTGAGTGTTTGTAAAGAGCTATGATATATATCCAGCCTTCATGCCAGTCATACTACTCAGAATTGCACGTGCATTAATAGTAATAGTACAAGGAAGGAAGGTTGTCTATTTTATAGGTGGGGAAAATGAAACATAAGAAGGTGACCCTTTCAGCTAGTGAGAGAAACAAGAACAGAAGCCAAAGTTCCAGAATGTGGTGATCTATCCATGAGAATACTCTTCCCTAAGCAGAAAATCAGACTATGGTGAGGAACCATGAAGAATCCCTGCAGCCTTATTAGGTGAACTAATTTCATTTCAGCAAGGCTGTAATTTTTTACAGATGACATAACATGATTAAGAAGTGTAATTTGAATGTCTGATGCTAAACTAAAACAGATGACATGATGTTTCTGATCAGAAACTGTGCTGTGTTTTTAAATAGCACTTGTTTAGAAGTATGTGCTTCACAACAGTGGAAAGGTCAGAACTGGTTTTCATGTCTTCTGTATGTGCCAAAGTATCACAAGGTGAAATTCAGTTGTTATCACATTTGCTCTGCTATCTGTCAGATATGTAGAAAGGGACTTGTGGCTGAAACAATCTGAGCACTGTAAGTGCTGGCTGCACTGGGACAGATTATGTGTTGTCTCATCTTTCAGAGCTGCTGCCATGTGCACTGGCCGATTCAGAGTGATGGATGCAGCCAGGGTGGGCTGCACACCTGTGTTGTGAAGCTATCAGATGAAAGATCCCTTAATTTGATAAGAAAGTACTAATGCCTGACTGGGAACATGCAACCTTGTCCCAGGTTCAAGGAGAGTAGTTTTATCAGGTAATCACCAGGGCTCGTAGCCTCAGCTCGGGCAGTGAAAAGTGCCACCCAAATCAGTAAGTTCCTTGTTACAGCTCTTTCTTTGGGAGTGCTTGGCTTCAGTCATTCGTGTTACAGAATAGACCTGAATCAGTTCATCCAAATTTCCTTCCCCTTCCCTTCCTCCAAGGTCATAGCTATGAAGATGAAGGATGTATCCTGCTGACATGTCACTCAGTGCTCAGGAAATCGGGATGCTATTCCTGGCCCTTCCCGTGGTCTAATGGATAACAAGTCATTTCCCTAGCCTTTGCCCCCATGCTTTATGAATGAAACAGGATTAACTGCATATCATCTTTGCTTGTTTCTTATTAAAATTATTTGTTTCAAACCATCAAAAAGTAATGCAATTTATTCCTGGCCTAGGAGGGAGGTAATCAGAAGCGAGCCATGGCTCATTTGTGATTTTTTTGTTGCTTGTGTTACAGTGTGTGCCCAGAAGATCCAGCTCAGATTAATGCCTCTCGTCCAAAGCAGGCTGAGAGCATCTCAGCATAAATATTTTATAACATGGTTAGGGATTTAACAAAAATAAAGAAATCATTATTTACATTCTGCACAGGTGGTAAATGGTAATGATTTGACCTGTTACTGAGTAAATAACTGTAGTGTATGCCATCCTAATTTCTTCTGGGCAGTATCTCACTTTTAATAGTCCCAATTCAAGTCTTGTTGGAGTAAATAATACCAGAATACTGACCTAATTGAGAAATAGTTTGCTCAAATATAGTTATGTCATTTGTTTTAAACAGGACATACATTCTTGCATGTGAATCTTGAGTCCTTATAATGTGAAGGAAGATAGAGATTTAAGGTTGTTAACAGTAGGTTTTCATCTTGTGACTGTTTTTATCAAATTAAAAAAAAATTAAGGTTTTTATGCCTATGAAGTAAATTGATTTTTAAAAATACATGTTTACTGAAGTTTTCAGGAAACATGCAGGTACTTAATTTTATTCAAGTGGGAAATTAAGATCTGTCTTGAAAAGGCTTGAAAATCTCAGTAGGCTCTTCTTTGCATCATTAGACATCTAAAATACCTTGACAAATTAGATCTAGACCTCATTATCAAACATATGTTACTTTGGCATTTCAGCACTGGTAGGAGATCAAGGCATCCTTAATTGCCAAGAGTATGCAGGAAAAGGGGGAAAGGAGGAATAAAATGAAGTAGGAAAAAGTGGGTTGAGAAGTTTGAGCTAAAACTCCAAATGAAGAATAATTGTTTTCCAGCTACAGAGCAGATACAGAGATCAGAGAATTGATATACAACTGGTTCAGAGTCCTTGTGTTGTGCATGGAAGGGCTGGAAAAGGTATCTTCTATTTCAGCCTATAAATTTCAGTTTACAGTTCCTGTAAAGAATGTGTTTCTACTTAATCATATGCAACAGGCTCATGGGTTTTTGGAGAAAGGGCCACTGGGTTCATGTGTTCACTAAAGACCAGTGGAGTGTGAGTTTACTGTGGAAAAGCTTTGTTCAGTACACAGACCTTTGGAGTAAAGGTACTGGTGGCTGGCTGATGCTCTCAAATTGGACAGTAAATTTGATTTAGATATGGTCATTGTTTATTATGCATAAACTTTATAGAAGTGTCTCAAACAAGCCTTTTAATCTGCAGGTATGGTTTTCTCTCCTGGATATTTATAAGCAAATTGTGTTGGCATAAAGTTAATGAGACTGTCCTCTTTAAAGCATGAAAGACTTTGTTCCTCCTTGATTTTGTTTACATCATTTGACACACAGATTTTTCACTCTTTTGAATGGAACTGAATTTAGCATCAGTAATAAGTATGCCCAGTCATCCTGTCAAAACAAATCTGAACATCTTTGTTCACATTCAAAAATAGCAAAAACAAAACCTGTCTGTCCCTTGGACCTGCCCACATTTACACAGGCACATCACCCCAAGGACAGGGCTGGCACAGAACAGAGTATGTGGCAACTGAAGGTGGGATTTGGGGTTCACACTAACCTGTTACATGCAGCAAAGGTGCAGTTAATGTCATGGAAAAAAACCAGTATCACAAATTATCATTTTGTTTTTCCAGAAAATGAGCTTTTTCTAGTGGAACTGCATCCTTGTCACAGCAGGATTTCTCAGTTCTGCTAGCACCTCCAGGACAGGGTGGAGGTGATTTTATTTGTTGAGTCAAATTAATGTTTATAAGGAAAAAAAGGGTCACCAAATCTTTTTGCCTGATGAAATCAAGTCAGTTTGTGTAGAAGGAACAGATGCTGCACTGCAGCCCTGTGATAAGTAATGTTTGCAGCCTGTGCACTAAGTGGAATTTAATAGTTTTTCTTTCTGGGGCAGATTGCTTGTGCTCACTTAAGTAAACAGTCTTTGCTTTCTATTTGTGATGCAGCTGCACTTCTGACAGTGAGACGGGGGAAGATTTCAGGTATGGTATTGTATGCAATTATTGGTTTTCCTGCTAAATCGATTGCGGTAGAAAAAAACCAAGGTTTCTAAATCTGTGCTTGAGATTAAGAGTTGGAATTCTGAAAATCAGTGACATTTTAACTGCATTATCTCAGGATATGATTTTTGAAACCACTTATGCAAGTTAAGAAAATAAGAGTTGGATTTTTGTTATGAAAGCATTGCCATTTGGAGGTTTTGAAAATTGTATCCTAATATGTCTTTGAAAATCTTTCTCTGAAGGCCTGAACTAGATTATGCTACACTTTGAAAAATTGTATCAAGTATTTAAAGGTTTCATTTATTAAAGCAAGTTCTCCCCATTACCCTTCTCTTCATTTTTTTACATCCTGTCATAAGTTTATTTTCTCACCTACCATTCTTCAGGCACACACGGAGAAGTGCGGAGAGTAAGAGATTAGTCCATCTGTTGGCACAGAAATTATTTTTACCTGATTAACATAGCTCATCTTGGATTTTGGGAATATCTACCAAATCAACTAAGAACAAAGCTTTCTGACTTTGGGGCATGAACAAACTTCCAGAATGGCGAACCTTGTAAAAGTGATGATCCTGTTCCTGTTGGACTCAGTGAGAACTTTGTTACTGAAATCATCAGTGCCATATGGCCTCTCTTTTCTTGACTTAGTCTGAATTGCGTGGCTTTTACTGACCAGAATATCTTCTTGGTGCTGTGATTCTCCAACTATTCCGCTGCCTTTCCTTTAGATTTGCCAGCTTCTTCTCTCCCATTTACCTTATTTCTCAGGCTTGTTGCCTGGTTGTCAGACTGAGTCCTGCAAAACTGCTGCTCCCATCTGTGTGTAGTGTAAGAGGGACTTTCATGTACCTCATGTCTAAGCCTGATGGTAAAGGATACTTTGAAATCTCACAGTCCTTTCTGTGTTAAGAGAGACTGAAATTTCTGGGCCAACTTGAAGGGAAGCCATTTGAACCCATTAAGATACAAGAGAAGTATGATCAGAATTAGACAAGTTTGAAACTCTTATGGAATTGGATGGCAAAGGGTGAGATAACATGCACAACAGTATGGCAAGAGTATTAAAAAGTAGGAAACAATATTAACTGGATGAAACAGTTACCCACATTATCATATGTTCTGGGAATCCTAGTTAGTTAAGTGCTGTAAGAATATCTCTAGTGGTTTTGTTGCACTAACATCCTATAGAACATTTTTGGTGTTCTCAGAAGAGAGCATATTTTGGGCCAAAGTCTTTTGAGGTCTTGAGCATTTGCTCATAGGTGTTGAAGGCTTTCTGCAAGGTTGTTTAGCACTTCTCAGAACTGAAGCTTTAACTGTGCCTTTTCTAGGTCAATATCACATAGCACAGAGTTTTAGGATAAAAAGAACTGTATTTCTATTATGCAGTCATTTTGCTGTGTTTTTAATTATAGCATAGTGATATTACTTGCACTGTCTGAAATAATTTTTTTTTTTTTAAACACTTGTGTTTGTTTTCTACAGCCCAGAGAAAGAATCTCCTGTTGACATGGAATTCAGGTACAACATTTTAAAAACTACCAGGGAAGCTCCAGAGGTCCCTTCCAACCTCAGCCATTCTGTAACTCTGTGGACATTGTTCAGCAGTCTCTGCTCTTAATGAGTTTAATGTTCCCCCTTAGAAGACAAACAAGATGTCTCTGTATGCAGCTACTGCAAGATTTAAAACAAAAACAAGCAAGTGACCCTTGAAGTTTAATAATGGCAGAAAGATTTCTTCCTGAATGCTCAGGACTGGCAATACCAGAATGCTCCAATGCTTTCCATCAGGCTGAAATTACAAGAAGCCTATTTTTTGCGTATGCAGTCATAATACAGAACAGTACACATTCCTCTCATATCTGGAGAACATTTGAATTTCAGTTGACTGATAGTAGAAGTTAATGAATTGTGCAAAATAATCAAGATAAAACTGTAGTCAGCAATCCCAAAACACACAGGAAAGGCTTTGCAATGTATTATTTCCTCTATCATCATAATCCTAACTACATTGCATTTATTTTCTATTAACAATTGCCAACGTTTCAGATTTGGTATGTTTATTAAGGCACTGAGATTCTTATATGAATGTCCCTTAACTAGTTGTATTTTCAGTGATCTTGAAGATGTAGTGGGCCTCCTGGACTTAATAAAATGAAATGTGAAAGTAGAGATTGTTTAAACTTTTTAATCTATCTTCACAAAATCACAGAATCACTGAAAGAGTAAGGTTGAAGGGACCACAGGAGGTCATCTGGTCCAACCTCCCTGCTCAAGCAGGGCCATCCCAGAGCACATTGCACAAGATTGTGTCCAGATGGTTCTTGAGTATCTCCAGTGAGGGAGACTCCACACCCTCTCTGGACAATCTGTTCCATTGCTCGGTCACCTGCACTGTAAAGAAGTGTATGTTCCTTCTTTTGACAATGTTGTTCCTGATGAATTAGTCTGATTCATAATTAGTAAACAGGCTTGATTCTATATGAGACAAAGCTCATAGTCTCCAGGGAGCTCAGGGAAGGTTTTCCCTATTTATTGCAAGGAATTTTTCTGTCTGCATCTCTGTGATAATTAAGAGGCTGTGGTTAGTCTTTTGTGTTATCAGAGGGGAAAAAAATACACTCCATTGATGAAAACACATGGGTTATTTATCCAGTCTGGGGACAGGAAGCAACCACCCACAGAATAAATCCCTCGTAAGTTTTTGTCTGCTAAACCATTGGTTTGCATTCAGTCCTAAAACTGAAACCTTATGTAAGTTCAAGGCAGACTTTCAGAGCAAGTCTTGCACACTTCTTGGCAGAATATTTTGTTCTCTGAATTTTTAGCCCCATGTTTCTCACAGTTTCAGTAACAATTGTTTGACTGTCTCTTTACTGTAAGCAGCACTGTGGACATGCAATACATTTCATATATGTGAAAAGGAAGCTTGCACGCACTTGCAGGCTTTTTGTTTATGTCAAAATATGATCTGTTCTGATATGTCATCCTAGTGTCAGTTTGCAATTAGGATTAATTTAGAGGAGCTTCCTAAATCCTCAGTCCATAATCAGTTCTGGCAAGCTCGTTGCCTGTTGCCAAGTTCCTTGCAGTAATGAATTCTCACTGATGTCCTAAAAGCAGAATGTAAGCCAACTGCGAGTGGTATTCCCAGACCCTGTTCTGCTTCTCAGCACGGAGTGCATCACACTGCCAGGGCCTGTATCTTCACTCAACCAAAGAACACTCTGTGCAAAAGTTGTAAAAGCTTTTCCCTCAAAACTTCGCTGCTATTTTTCAAAAATTAAATTAGAAGTAACTTTTTGCTCACATTGAGAATTAAGAGCTGCAAAGGTACAGTTTCAAACAATGAAAAGGAGGGGAAAGGAATACTTCTGCATCTTGGAATGCTCAGAGCAATTTTTTCTCAATTATTGGGATGAAGATTTCATACTAATTGAAAAAATGCTTCTCTCTTGAGGCAGACCTGAATGCTCTTTGAATTAGATTTTGGGGCTGCAGGCTGGGCTGCCTGGGGGATATTTTCTGTCTTTTTTTTTTTTCTTTTGTTTTGCTATTTCTGTTTCACTTTCCAGTAAAGAAAATACATAAGGCATAATTAAATTCTAGTGAACCATCATAAATTTCAACTTGGAAGCATGTTAGCAGAAGAGTGGAATTGTGTGTTCTTTCAGGTCATCAACAAAAATTGGATCCTATCTTGGTTTCTAAACGAGCTTGGTAAAAGCCTGAACAAATGAGCGGGGAAAGTGACCTTGACTTATAAAGAGAAATAAAATGTACTTTGTCAAGTCATAGTTTGAATTGCTTTCAGGTCCAACTAGAAATAGGCTGCCATAATGGCTGTCTAGCAGGCAAAGGCCACGTTTGGGTGAGAGGTCCTATTTTTTATTGGATTATCTGATAGAGCCAGGAAGGAAACAGATATGCTTTTAGGCATATGATCCCTCTTTTGGCCCTTTTCTGGAGAAAGGCTGGTATACCAATGAGTTTTCCAACAGTATCAGTTGCTCTGATAAAAGATGTGGACTTTCTCCCAGCTCTGCCTTACTGGGGTCCTTAATGCACCACAGGCAACAAAAGCACAAATTCTCTACTAGGCAGATACTTTCCTTTTTAAATAGTGATAATAATAATAATTTCTATGAAATAATGTCTGCATGGTGAGTGAGATCCTGTTTACTGTACCAGGTAAACTATCCCTTCTGATGGTGCATTATGAGGGCCGTTTCACTGGGGGGAATTTAGCAAATTTTTTTTTGTCGGTGTTCTCTTTTCTTGCCTTTATAGGCATAGAAATAACTTACTCATTTACTTTCTAACTCTAGTTCTCTTCTTAGAACAGGGAAAATAATGTCAGAGGGAATTGCCTCTGTGCATGTGTGGGGTTGTTTGGATCATTTTCAAACACTTTAAAAATACTTTTCTAGAATGTCCCTCCTGAAATGTGTTGCATAACTAGTGATCTGCTACACATTTATATTTTTTTTATTAACCTATCCAAACAGAGCTGGGATTCAGTCTTTGGTAATTTTCTTCCTGACACACACTCTGCTCAAGGCGCAGCTTTATTGAGCTAGACTCTCCAAACCCCACCTCACAGCAGGAAAAGAGGGAACAAAGTGAAATTCAGTTGGGTAAACAATTCCTCTATTCTGTTGGAAATTTATCATCTTATATATTTCCTTGATGGAAAAGCTATTGATTGTCCTAAAGAAAGAAATGAAAGCATTCTTGAAGGCTAATTCCTAGTTTCTTCATTTACAAGAAAGTGGTTTCCAAAAGCACCAATTGCTCTCGTAAGCTGGGAACTCTTGTGATTGTTTTTTTTCCCAGGAAAAGAGGCGCGGTAGCTTATGCATCCCAGAAGCCTTGGCTGCTCAATGCCACAGTGGAGGAGAATATCACGTTTGAAAGCTCTTTTAACAAACAGAGGTAACAGGTTCCAGCACTGTTATGTGTTTTACTCCCCTTTTCCGTAAATATTG
This sequence comes from Edolisoma coerulescens, assembly GCA_013397115.1. Lineage (NCBI taxonomy): Eukaryota > Metazoa > Chordata > Aves > Passeriformes > Campephagidae > Edolisoma > Edolisoma coerulescens. The sequence goes on along the minus strand of VWZW01008023.1, from coordinate 1,077,442 downwards.
GGGTCGTGTGGGTCACACATGGGCCCCATCTCCCTGTAGGAGCACCTGCCTGAGCGTGACAATCTGCCCCTTTGACCATGGTTTTCCGGAGGGACACAAGGGACAGGGTTTGTCTCACTTGAACTCAAGTGTACAAATGTTTTCATTTCCAAGGACTGTGTTTGTTTAGCATGCAGTGTTCTCACACCCAATTGACTGGTTTTCCTCTCCTGGAAGGACATCACCTGTTTGGGAGTGGGGGTGTTGTTTGTAAAGAATTAATGGGCTGCCTTTTTGTTCAGTATGAATGCCCACCAGACACTGTAAAATATTTACAATCAATTGCTGATATTCCATTCCCCCACCCTTTAAAAAAGTGGTTGACTATGTATTTGCATCCTACACTCATTTTTTTCTGTCATTCTTGCATATTGAAACAAGAAACAAAGGCCTTGGGTATGAAAAAAAATGCTAAAAAATCCCAATATACCTTGGAAGAAGTTATGTTTGTTTTTCTTGGGTTTAACTATATAACATTTTTATTTGGGAAGCTGACCTAAGATCCTTTTTCTTAGCTGAAATGTTACTTACTTGCCTGTGATTGAAAGAGATCCCATTAGAACAATTAGTGGCTAACAAATATGTTTTCCACTGTGTGATTTTTTCCAGCTGGTTAATTTTTGTTCCTCTGCAGGTAGGAAATGTGCTTCTCCAGCACTATCTGTGTGGATTTTGTTGCCTTTTTTGTTTCCACAGGTACAAAGCAGTAATTGATGCTTGTTCCCTCCAGCCTGATATTGACATTCTGCCTCACGGAGACCAAACCCAGATTGGAGAGAGGGTCAGTAAACAGCTACAGGCTTCTATTTTTGGTTTAAATATGTAGAGGGGGGTTTATTATTTCGTTGGTTCTTAAAATCTTACAGGTTATTTGGCAACAAAGGTAGTCTTTTAGTTAAGTGTATGTTTGGGTCATTAGTCTGAAAGCTCATTGCTCAGTAAACATGGAAACACTGTCATTTATGTGAGGTGTAATGATTTAAATGTGCTGCTATCAGAATGTTTGACTATTCTGCAGCTGCTATTGCTGATATCTTGACTTAACAGGACATTTTTCAGTTTCTTTAGGAGAAATATAAAATAAATAATAGTACATCGCTTGTTTTTTTTTAGAGCCCTTTCATTTACAGAAGGGCAGGTGTTTAATCAATGGCTTTATCACATCAGGGAAGATTAGGGAGTGAGGAGAAAGGAAACAGAAGTCACAGATTTGTAAACAATTTACTCTAGCATATACTGGCACTGTCACAAACAAACAAAAGAATGTTTTCCAAAATGCCCCCTAAAACACCACAGGGATACATTGCAGGCCCACATTTTGGAAAAATTTCCCTGTGTTTCTCTGCCCAGAAAGTCTTCTATGGATAACCCCATCAGAATAAGGAATATGAATATTCAGTTGATTTTTTTTTTTTTTAGCTGTCTGATTGTTTCTCTCCTGCTTATCTCCAGGGTATTAATCTGTCTGGAGGGCAGCGCCAGCGTATCAGCGTGGCACGAGCACTTTACCAGCAGACAAATGTTGTGTTCCTGGTGAGTAGGTGCCCTTCTGTTTATGCTCCATGCAGAAGCACGAGATGCTTCTTCATTTAGAGAATTTCATGGGTCACATGCTGAACACTGTGTTTCACTGAGCCCAGCCAAATGTGCACTGACTATTTTATATCTGTTGTCAGCTAGCCTGCAGGTAGGAAGGATTTTGTAAATGCTGCAGGCAGACTGATAGGTATTGCACACTGAAATGCTGATGCTTCCCCTCTCAGTCTATTGAAAATTTGCTTTGACCCTGTTTTTTTCCTTGGGTCTTAGAAATGTAACAGTTTCAACTGTATTCATGAAATTCCTAAGATGTCTCAGGCCTAAAATTAATGTTGTCTGGTGTCTGGGGTGTTTCCTTTCTGCAGCAAACTAAGCTGCTTTTCCACCCTGAACTGCCTGTTGTATATCCTGTCCCAGCTTCAGCTCTGGGAAGAGAGTGGCAGCAGGTTCTAACAGCTTCACAGGTGGGAAAACAGATGCATCCTACACGCTCAGTTGTAGTGAGCTTGCTGGCTGTCTTCCTTCTTTAACTCCGTTTTCTAGAAGGTTTGAATCCAGCAGTTGAGACATCAATCACATAGGATTGGAAAAGCTGTGCACATTAGATGTCATCCCTAAAAGAAAGGGAGGTTATTTAGACCCTTCCCTGATCAATCTGTGCTTGCTTCATGTGTAGGGCATTTCCAGGCAAAGATCGGAGTGCAGGAGAGTAGGGAGCAGTTGGGTCAGGTGCTGCAAATCAGCAGATCCACTACTGGGCTGTGACTTGATTTTGCCTTTTTTGTCCTTCTGTGAAGGACACTCAATAACCTCCTCACAGTAGCTGGTTCTCTTATGGTTTGATAATGTAAAAACACCTTTATTTCCATTATAAACTTTATTTCCAGTTATTAATATTTTAACAACAATCAGGAATCCTATATGTTAATATCGACAAACACTCAGTTCTTTTAAGGCTGATTTTGCAAAAAAATGCTTATGAAACTTCACTCTCGGAAGTATAAATGTCGTATGGGTGATGTTTAGGTCTGTGCCAGGTCAGAAGAGTGCAGCAGCAGAGCTGACAATGTCTTTGCTCAGCAAGCACAGGGCACACAGTTGGAAACACACTTTTGAGAGAAAATTCTGGATCATTAAGTTATTGTGTTTCAAAAGCACTTTCTAAGTGCTTGATGTTATGATGCTCTGGTTTATTAGAATCTAAGTGGTCATATTTATCTTACTGCTGATTTCAGATATTTTTGATTTTTAAAAGCCTGGGTTTAGTGTAATACTATAGTATGAAATAGTAACTCTAAGTAAATCCTACAGCCAGTATCGCTATTGCAAGCAGAAATACCAAATCAAATCACAAGGTTTGTGATTCCATAGAAATAGGATTAGGTAAACAAGTTTCCCAAAAGATGGTGCAGATTAATTTATGCCTAAATGAATTGCATATAATTGATTGATTCAATAAGATAATCTAGATCTCAAATCAAACATCTGAGCTGAGTCATGGAAATGATCAATATTGCTCCTTTTGAGATTTTTTTTTTGTGATTCTTTGTTAATAGAGTATTGGTTTATGAATAAAAAAAAGAAAAAAATCTGAAGGCAGTGATGTACAAGGGAAAGAGAAATATGCTCATTGTCCCTGTCCCTGGAGCAGTTATCTGCACATCTGCAATATCTGCCACAGACCTACACTGGAGCCCGACAGAAGCCATGTGCTCCAGCTCTGTGGCCATGAACACATCTGGGGAGAGGAGCAAGTCCCAGAAAACCTCCCAGAATGGTGGCATTGACACAGCTGGTGTTACTGTATGTCTGAGCACGCCCTGAACACACACAGTTCAAGTTTTGGTGTCCTGTAAATTGAGGAAACCGTTCCTCAGCACAATTTTGATCTGATGGCCTCTTTTGTATGTCTATGTTGATGTAACTGGTTTTGCTGGTATTAAAACCTGTTGGTTTCCTTGGATCCCATAAGTTCTGGCTCCAAAAGCTGACCCTATATCCTCATGACAGGATGATCCATTTTCTGCCCTGGATATCCACCTGAGTGACCATCTCATGCAAGAAGGGATCCTGAAAATGCTACGGGAGGACAAGAGGACCATTGTGCTGGTGACTCACAAGCTGCAGTACTTGCCCCACGCTGACTGGGTAAGGAGCCTCTTCCCATTTTTTCTGAGGACGTAACAACGTGGCAGGAACATGTCTTGCTGCAGAAAGTGCTTTCACTTCATCTCTCCACCAAGTAATAGTTTAGTGAGAAGATAAATAATAAAGGTCTTTTGAAAATCAGCCAGTTAGGGGTCCATAGTTTTAACATTCCTGTCTTAGAACGCCTGAATAGGTTGGATTTTCGTAGAGCTGATACTTAATACTCTTATGAAAGCAGGTTGTATTTAAAAGATATTGGGTATCCCAAACCATTAGTTGTATTGGAAAATTTTTGCTGAATTTTTAATCTCAAAACAGTGAAATGTTTGAGGAACACCTTTGCCTCTGCTAGATGTTTGTGCTATCCCAGGAAAAGGTGCATTTATGCAGGGTGGATATTGCGAGGTATGAAAATATAAGGAAAAAACCCAGTATTTTCTTGTGGTTAGTACTATATAATGTATTAAGAACATCTTTGCCCTTTGTGTGTTGGAAAGATTTTCAGAAATGTGTAGTATTCAAATGTTCTGTTAGGTTTCTTTTTTATATCTTCTACTTTACAGAAAAAAAAATGGAGGTATGCTTTCTATACCAGTTTGTAATTGGAAATGTCAAAGATGAAGAAGGAATTTTTGGCGGTTGGATTCTTTTTTTTTTTTTTAATTCATTGGTTTCCATTGGCCTTGAACTTAGTCCTGCAGTTCTCCAGCATCCCAGATCTCCTTGCCCATGGTGATTGATGACTGCAGTTATACCTCCTAGCAGGGCTTCTCTCTTTCACATCTTGCACAGGCTGTAGCAGCAGTTTCCTGGTCTCAAGAAATAATCATATTTCAGCTGCTTCCTGAGCTTCATATTGGCTTGGTATAAAGACATTCATCTTGTTCTGATCAGGTTTTTGGTGGGCAGCATTTGTCCTTTATGGTCTCTGTTCTGACCTTGTCCCTCAGTTGTTTACCTTTAAGAGTTACCACTGTTCTCAACACAGTTCTGGTGTGGGATACAGGAATTTTCTTGGAACCTTGGGATACAGGAATTTTCTGCCTTCTTCCCCTCCCTATGAAGTCCATCTTAACTTCTTCTTCTTTATTGTTATATATTTGCATTCTTTTTTTAAAGTATGTACAGCAGTTGCCTTTTATCAGTATAATTGTTTTAATTTTTTTTGTGAATGTCAGACCCATTTCTAGATGTTGGTGTTTTATGACATGTCGTACAAAAATTGCTTTATTTTATTATTTTCTAGATGTGTAATTTTTTATGAAATATACTGTTTCAAACAGTAGCACAGGATGGATTTGTATGAACTTTATAATTAAAAAATATTTATTACTAAATAGTTCATGGTTTTTTCCCGAAGTGTAGGTTTCATTAATCCTTAGCAGTTCTTACCCAATGGAGTCAAGAGGGAATATTTATTTTATTAAGAGATTTTAAATAAAAATATAGTTTGAAGTATATGTCATGGTCCCCCTAAATCTTTTCGACAAAACCCTCAGAAGAATTCAAGGTCCAGTCCAATTGCAGGTTTCCTGAATAAATTGATGGCAAAAAAATATTTATTTGCTTTATTTTTACCTTCTCTCTGGTGTAAATTCTTAGCAATAAACAGAATAGTTTATTTCCCCACCCCCTGCCCTTGGAAATTTCTGAGTTTCCAGGGAGAGAGAAAAATAAACAGTGCATTAAATCTTTTGTAATGATGTCGGTTTGCAATCTGCATTTTCCAATTGTCCCTGTGAGATCCAGAGTGGCCGTAGTTACATTGTGTGTGTAACATAGTTACACTGACACAAGCCTGGAAACCGCTCCCTGCAGACTTTGTCTTGCCTGTATATTTTTCTTTTCCAAACTGTGTCCACTTTTTATGCTTTTAAAGCTTTTGGGATTCAAATTCCCTAGCTCTTCCTTATCAGGCCATGGTATCAGACAAGGAGCCAGCATGCTCATATCTAATTGCCTCAATGAGGGCAAAACCTACTGCGCTCAATGTCTTGCTAAAAGCTTTTTCCTTTTAGGAGGTAAGAGAACTCTAAAATCTTATCTTGCTAATGACTTGTATTTAGGAAGAGTAGTGTGCCCCTCTGTCTGCTGACAGGGATCCCATTATTCTTTCTTAAAAGCAGCCTTCTTTTCTGAAAACATGGAGTGCAGGAAGTTTCTGGGTTTTCAGCATCTTGAATGAGGGGGATGGAGTCAAGAGTTAATGTCACTGTCTTTTTAGAAGGCAGATTTGTTTGTAGAAATCTTATTTATTTAAGAAAAGAGAAAATCCTATCAAAGCACAGCAACATAGCTTTAAAATAAATAGATATACCCGGCTATTTATCTCACCACTTGTGTTTCTGACTTTTTAGATAATTGCAATGAAAGATGGTAACATCCAGAGAGAAGGAACACTCAAGGACATTCAGAAATCAGAGACTGAGCTCTTTGAACACTGGAAGACATTAATGAATCGACAAGACCAAGAGCTGGAGAAGGTTTTTGATGGGCAGGGCAATCAATATATGCAAGAAAATGTCTTTTGTTTGTCTCTTAGTTTGAAAGGATTAACACAAATTGACATGCTGTGTGTGATGTCTAATTTAATATGAATGTATTATTAGTGTTACCTTTATCATTTATCTCTTAAGATAAATTCCTTCATCTGGACATCTCATATTTCCTTGATACTGTCCCAATCCATTCTTGATAGGAAGCCCTGTCAATATATTATCATCTAAGGAATGTTAAATAGGGCCATTTTAGGAAAAGCTTTGCTAATATTGACTACTGGTTTTATAAATATACCTGAATTCAATCATTGCTTTGGGTTGAAGCTTTTCAGATATGCTTTTATCAAGTTCCTTAAATGATGATGTTTTGTCTTTCATATTTATAACACAAGCAGAATGAGATATTATTCTTAGTTCTTATTAATTCTGGGATAAGTGTCCAAACTGAGATTCCAAGAGGGTTTGGATTGACAACCTGAAATTAATGTTAGAGATCTAATTTATGTCTTTCGGTTTTACATAGAGGTAGTAAATCAGTCACTTACGACTGCCTGCTGCGAGATTCTCACTTCTATTTTTCACTGAGTGGAAACAATTTTATCACAACTAGTAATTTTTTTGTATTAATTCTCTGGTTAAAAACACATGAATTCTCCCTTTTTCAGGAAACAACTATTGAGGAAAACCCTGTTTTGGAAAGAACAAATCTCCGGAGGACAATGTATTCCCGGGAAGCATTGCTGAAAGATGATGAAGAGGATGAAGGTAAAGGGCACCCTTTGAGCCCATTGCCAGTACATTACTGTTTCACAGTTAAATTATATTAGAATGAATTAACACCATTCAAACTGACAAGAGAACAAATCATTTTTCATGTGGGTCATGATTTATAGGAGTGCTGTTTCCATTGCTTTGACCTCTGGACTAGAGTGATTGCAAGCGTTCACAGGTCATCCCTTCCTCCAGACTACTGAGGTTTTTTCTTATATGCGAATATGATTTAATAATGAATGAAGAATAATATTAAACAATATGCTGGGTGAACCTCAATAGCTAAACACATTTGCTTAAGGTTTTACATAGGAAAAAGATTGCAGTTGATTTTTATCAAGCCAATACTTTCAAAACTGCAAAAATATGGTCGAAGAAATTGATCACCAAGTGCTGAGGGTTTTTGCAACTTTTTAATGTGCATTACCACTCACTTTAGCAGGTTAATACATGCAGGCCTGAGCAGGTGCTTTCACCTTAAAGCCACCCTTTATCCTGGATGGTAAGGCCTGGTTTGTAGCTGCCACTTGCCAGACCCTTGTATGTCAGCATGGCTGTCCTTTTCTCTTGCACATTGCAGAAGAGGTAACAGAAAGTGATGATGAAGACAACCTGTCTTCAGTGCTGCATCAGAGAGCCAAGATGCCCTGGAGAGCCTGTGGCAAGTACCTGAGTGCAGCAGGGATCCTCCTGCTGCCCCTGCTGCTCCTGTCCCAGCTGCTGAAGCACACGGTGATGGTGGCCATCGACTACTGCCTGGCACTCTGGACCGAGCATGCCATTTCTATCAAGATAGAGCCAGAGACGAAAAACTGCTCCCAGTGCATGGTAGGCACTGCCTTGTTCACCTTCCTCTTGTGATTTAACTGAGGGTGTTCTCCCACTGTCAGCCTCTGCTCCAAGATTTGTATGCAATGTGCTATTTTTCTATGAAAGAGCCACTCCAGAGTGTTTTGAAGCTCAATGCATTTTTGCATACACAGTGCAGTGAAATGAAGTTAAGTTTGGTGTGTTGTTCTCCTTTTGCCAGATTTATTGTGTTTTAGTCACCAAGCTGATGTACCTAAACCTGGGTCTCTAAAGTAATTTTGATATCATAGTTCTTTTTTTCTTTTCCCTGCACTGTTGCATTCTCACAGCAACCTGGGCTTTTTATAGTATTATGTGATTTTAAATTTCTGATTTATCACTTATTTTCATGCGAACACTTCCGTTGCTGAAGGATAATAAATTATGATTTAGGATGGGTCAAAATTGTGGACAGTTTAATTTAGGGAGCAAAAAATGATATACTCGTACATTTTTTCACTCTTGTGCTTGTGTGTTCACAATAATTTTTAAGCATAATTTAAAGTGAATAATTGTGTTGCCCTTTGTTTCTTAGGAATTTGACCATTCTCCATACTCAAAAGTTTTCAGCATTCTCTGCTGCCTGGGCATCGTATTATGTCTTGTCACATCAATAGCAGTGGAGTGGACTGGCTTGAAAGTCACCAAAAAGCTGCACTCTTCTTTACTAAATAAAATAATTTTGGCTCCAATGAGGTACTTCTCTGATTGTAATGCAAATTGTATTGTAGTCATTTTGTCTTCTTTACTTCAAGGCAGTCTCCTAAGTGCAGTTTTTACTAAGAAATGACTGTGCATTGCATATTTTTTAAGATATCATTGAAAAATCACCAGGTGTCAAACTTCTGAGTAGTTTCTGAAAATGGTACCCAGGCTGCTTGAGTTCCTAGACACGAGTCAAATGCCTCTCCTGCCCGACTGTGACTTCGGAGATTTACTTCCTCGCATGTGTAATTTCTCTTTGCTGCTTTTAATTAGGGAGAAACACAATTATTGATCAATATGTTGTACAAATAATTCATAGCAAGCTTCATCATCTTAATCACTGGAAATATTTACTGTCAGGCAGTGATTGTGCAAGTCTAGGAAAGGTAATGAGCTTAGACAAGTGTCATTACAGGCATCGTTAGACTACACTGGGATGTATTTTGTTCCAGCAAGAGGAACTTTGTTGTCTTCTGTAAGTTTTTCTTCCCATGCATGAAAGGAAAGGTGTAGCTTGATTCAAACCTGCAGCTCTAGGAAAAAAACCTTCTTATTTTTAAGCTAACTGTATTTGACCCAGAAATCATGGAGAAATAACATAAATAAAAAACCTCATGTTTTTGGGGTTTTTTTTAGATTTTTTTTCAGGATAAAATTAGACTTCAGGTTCCACATGAGTTACAGAACAGCTAAAAGTTGCATGTAGTGTGTATTTTGCATATCTAAATGTCTTTTAGTATATTACTCCAACAATTGTTCTTCTTGTTACGGTTTTCTGTTCCCAGAAAGATGGAAGATTTTGCAACTTAACTTCTTTTGAATTTTTCATGAATTGAAGTGGCCTCAATTTAAAATCTGAAATGATTTTTTCAAGTGTAATCATGTGATGTCCATGGCTTAGGCAGTAGAGGGAGCTGAGGACATGCTTGCAGTTGTAGGGTTCCAAGTGGTTGTGGGTTCATGCTTGTGGTTGTAAATTCAAGACATTTCCATTTAATTGGAAAGCCGTAGCTACTGGGAAAAATGAGAAATTTTACTATGGCTGTCGATTTATTTGCTTGTTTCTGTGATATAGTACCTAGCTTAGGTAAGACAAAGTAATAAAATGAATCAGTTCTAATGTCAGTATTGTAAACTTTGCCATTCCTTGTTCCATTTTAGGTTTTTTGAAACAACACCTCTGGGAAGTATATTGAACAGATTTTCAGCTGACTGCAATACCATTGACCAGGTACTGATTAAAGATTTTCGAGCTCTCAGGTTATCCTATCTTAATCTGCAAAAGTGGGGTTTCATTTATTAAGACTTACCTAGATGAAGCTTACAGATGAACTATAGTTTTGACTGTATCAGTTTGCATCATGATTTTCTTGGTTCCAGATGAGTTCCTCATCTTAAATGCACATTGAAAAAACATTTATTTTGCTAAGATGTCCTGTATAGAAAAGGGAAGCAAAATTAGATCAGTAGTGATATCTCCAAATTAAAGAGTATGTACTTTTCTTCTAAGTGGGTAAACACATTCATTTGAGCAAAGGAAATGAGAAAAAGACAAATGCTATTGCCCAGAATAGAAATGACTGAAATTCAAATTACCATTACTTACCCCAGACTGCCCTGCCAGTTCATAGGATTTATGCAGATGCTAAAATCATCTATTGCACCCATCTGTAATCCTCTGACGTGAGGATTGTGCTCCACAATGCAGATGTGAAGCAGCCCCACAGAAATCCCTTCAGATGTCCCCAAAACCCAGTGATGAATTCAAGACCAGACCTATATGCTTAGTGCTTAAAATACACAAGGGATAAATTTTTTAAGGAAGCAGGAGAAAGGAAAACGAAGTAGTGTTTTAAACTTGGCATGTTCTGGAAGATCCTGTGCACTTTTTCTTTTCTGTACAGCACATTCCAGCTACCCTGGAGTGCTTGAGCCGTTCCACCTTGCTGTGTGTGTCTGCCCTTGCTGTGATCTCGTACGTCACGCCCATGTTCCTCATCGCCCTGGTTCCCCTGGCGATCATGTGCTACTTCATCCAGAAGTACTTCCGCGTCGCATCCCGGTAAGGGCACGGACCAGTGTCAGTCTGGCAATGGAAACATCTCGTGCAGTGCAGAATTGCAGTGCAGTGGAGCTTCGTGTTCAGATTTGGTCCTGTCAAGGCCATGGCGCTGTCTGAAAGTGGGACAGATCCACTACAGTGGAAATGTGTCATTTTACAAGTGCCTTTGTCAGCAGCTCTTCAAGCAGAACTTCTGGGAGGCATGAGCAGGGTCTTCATTCAAAGGTTTTTGGAGTTCACAGGACACAAAAAAAACAACTGGATTCTGTCCTCCCCCAAGGGCTGTGTGCTGAGCATGTCCAAGAAAATGTGGTGACAGGACAGGGAAACTGAAGTCTGCCTGTCCAGGGGGAAGTGGAAATATGGAAAGTCAAGCAGAGGCTGCAGAATGCAGTGTAACCATGGTGGCACTGCTGACCATTAAGGATCCAGTGGGCACAAGCCTCCTTTCCTGTTCTGGGTGCCTTCTAGTTTTTAAAAAGATGGGAATTTTAACCGTATCTGAGACCTTTCTCCTTCTAAGGTGATAGAGCTTCCCCCTTGCGAAGTGTTTGCAGCAGCCCAAAAATAGGTATATTCCCCTCACGTATGCACAGATTGAGCGGGAGTCTGCAGCCAATTTACTTCCTGCTGGAAGAAATTGAGACTAAATAGATTTCACCCTACATGTGCTTTTACTGACTAAATATGACATTGAGATGTGCAAGCTAATGACGAGTGCAGACTCTCATTTACGGAGTGTGTGAGTTATACTGCTAGCTCAGTGAGAAGTTGTGCTGTTATCTGGGGGTGCACTTTGCCTTCTGCTTAACTCGAGCTCCTATTTGCAGTATTCCTTTAAATTGATATTCAGTACAGAGACAGAATGGTGTTTAAATCAATAAAAAATTGAGCACAAGAAATAAGAATATAGGAGAAAGGAGGGATGGCAGTGAAGGGAAAAGACCCATTCAGAACTCCAGCTAGTTAAATGTTAAAAGAAAAGTCCTCCTGGGGAATTCATTTCCCTGCAGCACTGCTTCGCAATCTGTCTGAACCTTATGTATATGACTATTGTGATGCTATTCCTTTTCACTGATTCCTGGGCATGATTCAAGAGAATAACTGCACAACAAAACTGGCTTTTTACAAAATTCTTTTCATAACCCTCTCCAGGGACCTGCAGCAGCTGGATGACAGCACTCAGCTACCGTTACTCTCCCACTTTTCAGAGACTGTTGAAGGTCTTACCACCATCCGAGCCTTCAGGTATTATTTTTATAATAAACATAGATATTCAAAAGTGAGGTAATGTTATGTCTTACGCTGTTCTGCCTGGAAAATCCAGAGTCCCCAAAACACAGGTAAGGAAGAACTCCAAACATTGAAGAATTTTAAGCATTTTGTATGTAGGTGAGTCACTGTAAAGAAACAAACTCATGTGGGTCATCTGCCCTGTGGTTGCTGTCCAGACACCTGCATACAGCCTGAAAAAAGAACTTGAGGGCAAATGTGATTTAAGAAGCTAAATTAGCCCACAATTATCACAGTGTGTGGTGTAGCAGATGATAGGCTTGTACAGTTTCCATGACAGAACTAATATGCACCAAATTGGTACAGACTAATCTGTGGCCATGTCCTGGTCAGATAAGCTGTGCATGCTGGTGGCTTCAGAGGCTGCAGTAGCACCCTACGTTATTTTTCAGGTTGCTAGCTGAAAATGTGGGTGTTTACACTGATTTTGGAAACACACAAGCTGGAGACAAAGTGTTTCCTTGCCTGTTTTGGTTTGTTTTTCCATCCACATAAGCTCCCAGGGGGGCAGCCCAGGAATACCTGATAACGTGCCTGGGTTGTGTATCTGTGTTAGAAAACTGGCAGCCATGCTGATACCTCAGAGGTACCAATAAAACCACTGCTGAGCTCACCAGCTGCTTTCCCTGCACTGGGGCTATTCTTGTCTTTTCCCAGTTGACTCAAACATGGTCAACTTTTCCACTAGACTCTCATCTAGACATAGATAATGTCTATGCATTTTGTCAGTTCATTATTACTGTTACCCTTCTGTCCTTGAAAACAGTAGTGCTTCTTTATTCCTCCTAACCTATAATTGTAATTTTATAGTAGAAGTAATGCACAAAGTTAACTTAAACTATTTTAAGTAGGTTATAAATAGCTCCATGAAAGAAGAACCAATTTAAGAGTTTGTTTCTTTTGGATTGACAGTAGCTTACCCAAGAGTGGTAGAACAGCTTAGTGTTTTCCATTATTAATTACTGTTATTGAATATTTAATTCACTAAGTGCCAACAGTGTTCTGTAGTTTGTAGTTATGTCTGTGTTCAATTTGCAGGAAAATCAGTTTCTCTTTTAATTTCTGCTTTTTTCATTCCTATATTCTTTTACTTGATCAAGAGGATCTTTGAAGCATTATGGCTGTATATCTTCTGGTGTTGATACAGAAAGCAGTATTCAATGCCATGTAGCTAATATTTTCAGTCTGTCAGAGCATTCTCTCTTGATTCTTCCTGTCACTTTGGAATGAATTCCTCTGTCAAAGAATTATGTTTGGTGCCTCCTTTTTCTTAAATCCTGCAGTAAGTAATGTGTCTCTGACCCAGCCAGCCATGTGTGTTCAGTGAGTTCTGTGTTCCATCTGTCTGCCAGCCTCCTGCCTCAGCTGCTAACCCAGTTATTTTTAGGACTGTGTAGCTTTTCAGCTGCCTAACATATTAACAGGAGTGGAGTTTAGACTTGCTAGCGTGAGCATCCCTAAAAATAACACTAATTCAGGAATCCATTCTGTTAGGAGGTGCCAGTTGTTCCTGAAGCGTCCTTACCCTTGGTTAGTCTCCATCCTGGATTAATTCAGCATGCATATGGAAAGAAATGTGCAAAAAAATCTGGGGGAGATCAGAAAGACAGCTACTGCTGCACCTACAAAAACACCTTCAGCAGATGCCCTGGCCTGATTTATGGTTTATTTTGATACTTCAGATAGCATTAAACAATCAACAAAATGTAAACGTGAAGGCTTCTGCGAAGACTGGTCTGTATTCTGAGAGGCCTGGTAATCTGGTGGCACTTTCTGAAGAGAAATTCTGATATTTTTGCATGCATTCAGCAGCTGTGGTAACTTTGCATCCCTGTTCCACGTGCATATGCATGACTGACTCATGATGCATAGCTCACATTCTCTGAGGCGTATCTGCATCACACAATTCCTCACAGTATAGAGATATGAAAGTTCAATGTGACTGAATTGGTTCCAGAAGCAGCACAGCCACGTCTATATGGTGGGGCACTGAGGGCAATGAGCCCTGAGGAAAGCAAGGTGCTCTTCCTTAGCTCTGACATGGTGACACTAATGCCTGTTTCCAGAAACAACCATTCTGCTGTGCAAGCACAGCAACGTGCCCAGAGCCAGCCCAGATCCTGGGCTGCATCTGAAGCAGTGTGAGCAGCAGAGCAAGGGAGGGGATTCTTCCCCTCTGCTTTGCCCTCCTGAGACCCCACCTGCAGCGCTGCACCAGCTCTGGGGTCCCAGCACAGGAAGGGCATGGACCTGCTGGAGTGAGTCCAGAGGAGGCCACAAAGATGATTAGAGAGGTGAAGCACCTCTCCTGTGAGGAAAGGCTGAGAGAGTTGAGTTTGTTCAGCCTGGAAAAGAGAAGGTCTAATTGCAGCCTTCCAGTAGCTGAAGAGAGCCTGTGAGAAAGATGAGAAAGACTATTTACATGTAGTGGCAGGACAAGGGGAACAGCTTCAGACTGAAAGAGAGTAGGTTTAGGAAAAAAACCTTTACTGTGAGGGTGGTGAGGCACTGGCACAGGTTGCCCAGAGAAGCTGTGGATGCCCCATCCCTGGCCATGCGCAAGGCCAGGTGGGATGGGGCTCTGAGCAACCTGCTCTGGTGAAAAGTATCCCTGCCCATGGCAGGGGGTTTGGAAACAGATAATCTTTAAGGTCTCTTCCAATCCAAGCCATTCTGTGATTCTCCGTTGCACACAGCAGACATGTCTATGTCTTAGCACATGGCAAGGTTGTGGACAGCTGAATTATTTCTTTTCCACAAAATCATAAACTTTTTATGTAAAGTCATTATTTTACTTTACTCAGAAGAAGGATTAAGGTACTTTGCAGTGAACAAATTTGAAAGCTTCTATGAGCTATGTACTTCATACCTAGGCATTCTCTTACGTCAGTATAAGGAGAGCTGAGTTTATAAATAATCAGTGCTTGTCGCAGCCATAATAGCTAAAGGATAAGGTAAAATTTCAAAAGGGGAGATCAAGTGTGTTAAATTTGATTCTCTAATAAAGGGGGGGGGAAAGGTAAGATTTGGGTGCTTAAACTAAATCTTCGGGCCTTTGAGCTGGAAAAGACTTTTGTGCCAGGCTGGTGCATTATTAGCTGTTGATACACTTGATTATTAACATCACTTTAATTTACAACTATGCAACTAAATATGCCCAGCTAAAAGGGGTGACTGGCAGACTTGCACTCTTGCCAGAACCCCAGCAGGGAATCATCTCCCATATCTGCTGAATTCATAGCAGATTTCATTGCTGCAGCTATTTAGAGGAGTGGGTGCAAATTCACTATAACAAACTCTAAATAGGCTTATTTGTGATTAATCCTGTTTTGTGTATTGTGCTAATTCCTTGAGGGAAGGGAAACACAGTTCTTTCCAATCTACTACTTTTTGTTGCACCATGTACTTGACATCCATATTCCAAAGAGCTCCATTTGTTTAGTGATAAGGACAAATATATTTGTTTAATATGGGTGCTACTATAATGGGAAGTTCTTTGAGTTTGTAATTTTTAAATTGTTACCATTTCTAGGCACTATGGTAATATAAATTTTAAAACCTGAGCTTATATGATTGAGAAAACCTGAATTCTGCAGCATTAATACTTCTTTTCACAAGTACATGCATGTATTATTGCTCTCATACATATTTTAAATTGTTTTAGTTTCAGATTTGTCTCTCTCTCTCAATTACCATGTCATGAAATACCTTTATAAAATGCCTAGTGGGATCCGGAAGTCCCACAGAATTGCAATACAATAATCAATGCAATAATATCCATAAATTACTTCTCAAAATACTGCACAAATACACTTGCCTGTATCTAATACAAGACTGCAAGTGATGTCACTCTGAACTATTGACAGGCTGATTTATACCCTGTGCCAAGCTGTCCATTAGCACATACCCCAGAAATTAAATTTTACTTTTTATTTTTCCAAGACCCCAAGGCCTGACTCCTTTTTCTCCTTTCCTCTTGCTTTCCTGCTTTCTTCCTTTCTTTTTTTTTGTTTCCTTTTTTTAGGTATGAAGCCAAATTTCGACAAAAACTTCTTGAATACACAGATTCCAACAACATTGCCTCCCTTTTCCTCACAGCTGCCAATCGCTGGCTGGAAGTTCGCATGGCAAGTACATTATTGTTGTGTGTACACAAGGGGTTTTTGACTCTGTTTCAAGTAATCTGATGAGGCATCCAACAGTTTTCCAGCCTCATCTCAAACCTATACCTTTGCCCTCTCTGTGTCTCTGACTGTAATGAGCATGTGCCCAACTCATCCTGGACACTGGATGGGATATGAATTTTCCCTGTAGCCTGCAGCTGTTTTTCCAAGACAGGAATAGTTGTCATGGGTCACATTGGCTCCTCTGTGTGTGAAGAGTGATCAGAGCTAATTGAGCTGTGCCACCAGCCAGGATGTCATTGTGGGACTATGTCAGTCAGTGTCAGCAGCCTCTGCCTTGTGGTTCCCTAGGAACATTTCAATGTCTTGGAAGCTCTCCTAATGAACAGAAGGATGTAGATAAGTTTGTGTCTGGTTTTGGGTCATCTGAAGAGCACCAAAGATATTCAGTGGCCTGTTTTCTACTCAGTGAAGTGGCCTGGCATGAGAAATGGTTTATTAAAAATAATTCCCTAAGAAGCAAGTCAAGGAGTTTTATGTTATGGAATGTTATGTAAGATTTTTAAATGCAGGTGTAGTAATGCTGTTCTGGTAACATGGGCTTCTTTTAGATGTGCTAAATGTATGTTAATTCATTTTTCATGTCACACTCTATAGCTCCATTTTGGCCTCCTTTTTAACTGGTACCTTTTGCTACTTTAGTTCAGGTATTGGGTATGACTTAAATAAAACGTTGTTACCCTATTATGTGTTCAGCCCTAGACCACCTGAAATCCCTGATTCTGATCAATGCCTATGTCACTAAGCAGTTTAAACACAGACAAATTATAGTTTCCCTCCTACAGGGTTTGTTTTCTAGTCTGTTACACAATTTTACTCAAAGAATTGTCTGTGGGAAGTCAAATCACCAATGATTTAAATTAAAGCAGAAAAAGCCCCTTAAGGTAATAGGTGAATGCTGTGCAAGAAAGGCTTGTTTGAACAGTTCTGGATGGTAGGAACTCAGCAGCAGCAGCAGAGCCTCCCAGCAGTTCATCATCAGCCCCAGAGATGGAATATATGAGCATTTCCCTCCTATACCAGGTAACAGCTGCATGATTTCAGCCACCTCCATTACATGCCTAAGATATCTGTGTTGACTTCCCCAGCACAGCCCTGCTAAAAGCAGTAAGAATGGGTTCCTAGGCAGGGTCTTTATGGCATTCTGTGGGGTTTTCTGCCTGTATTTCCTACTGTGCAATGGGTTTGTTATTTGGTATGCAAAGTTATAAGAACATTTTCATCCTCTGTAGACTTATAATGATGGAGCTTATTCATATTCCTTCAGGAGTACATTGGAGCATGTGTGGTACTCATAGCAGCTGTCACTTCTATTACCAGTTGCCTGTATAATAAAATCACTTCAGGACTTGTAGGCTTGGGACTAACCTATGCCCTTATGGTAAGAATCTTAGGATCCTTTCTGTCTCTCCCAAACATTTTTTTGTAATTCTTCAGGGCACAAAGATGAACAGGAAGATTGAAGGTGTCTGTACATCTATAGTGGGTACTGTAACATCACTGAAACCATGTGTTTACTTCAGTTCACATGTGATGGTTGACATATTTGGGTGTATGCCTTCTTCAGCTTTGAGATCAAATCTCATTGAGGTGTTAGTTCAAATATGTCAACAAAACATGGACAAGTTGCCTCATAATTTTTTATATTGTCTTGCGTTGTGAAGAATATATTTTCAGTGCATCAGTTGTAATTATGCCCTGGTACATCATTCTAGATTGTCCAAACTTAAGTTACCAAAATTATGTCTTTTCACCTGTCTTTATTGTTCCCCCACCCTCTTTTCTGTTGGTGTAGATCAGATCTCCATAGTAGCAAAGTATCTGTGCACTGCAGTTAGGAAATTTAAACCTTTAGTCGTTGTTGATGTTGTACCATCCAGTTCATTCACAACTTCCACTTACTGAGGCGTTCCTGTGTAGGAATAGAAACTGCATGCTGGTCAAATGATGCAAACTACTAAAAATCTGGGATTCAGTCGTGTATTTGCTTCGCATCAGGTGTCTAACTATCTGAATTGGATGGTTCGTAACCTGGCTGACATGGAGATCCAGCTGGGGGCAGTGAAAAGAATCAATGGCCTTCTCAAAACAGAAGCTGAAAATTACGAAGGGCTCCTTTGTAAGTGCAGTTTTGTGCAGCATGCAGAAAGAGCTTGCTGAAATTTTAATGATTTTGCAGTGTATTGCCATGAAAAATGTGGTAAATTACCTAATGAATGAATTAATTTATTACAAGAGGGTTGATGCTGGGTTTTTTCCCCCCTGTGCTCCTGGTACAGCTTCCTCACAGATTCCCCAGAACTGGCCAGACAGAGGGGAGATCCAAATCCAGAACCTCAGTGTCCGATATGACAGCAACTTAAAGCCAGTGCTAAAACATGTCAATGCCCACATCTCACCAGGACAAAAGGTAAAGAACTGCAGTGGTTCTCAGAAGCTCTTTAGACTACCACATGACATAAATCAGAGTTAAAACATACCACAGAAAGTTTTGATGACTGAACTACAGATTTTTTTTTTTTTCCTCTCAAAGTATGTAGTGCACTGGAAAGGAGTCTGGGAGATTCTTAGTTTGGTGTATTGAGGCAAACATCACCCTCCCCTCAGTATCCCAGTGCCCTGCTGTCAGCACACAGTGCCAAAAGAGGTGACAGTGAGCCTTTACTGTGCTAGACCTACTTTTCATCCTTCTCACATGGCTCTCTTGCCTTTATTCCCATCGTTACCACTCTCCTGTTGTTCCTGTTATAGGACTGGCCTTGATTTATTCTTAAATGCTCATACCCCTAAAAGACAAAGAAAAAAATGAACACAGTGATTCTATTATGGTTCAGTTTGACTGATCTGTCAGGAGGAGAAGAGGATCTCGTGAATCAGAACAGCTCCTCCACCCTCTCATCTGAAGTGTCAAGTACAGATGTTATCCATTTCTGATGTTACCGTTGCCTGACGTTCATCTGCTTTCTGTGTCACAGATTGGGATCTGCGGCCGAACAGGCAGTGGAAAATCCTCCTTCTCTCTTGCATTTTTCAGAATGGTTGACACCTTTGAGGGTAAGATAACACTTTCCTGAGTCAGTCAAGCTCAGCTCCTGAAGGCTCTTTGGTGGTCTTTTCCTTAACAGCAGCAGCTCTGCAGTTGGATTTTCAAATCTGCAAGACATGCTCTCTGGCCCTGTTTGAATCTGGTATCATCTGTCACCTAACAGCTGTGCCATTCATAAGCCAGATCAGTAAAAATTCTGCTTGATAGAAGCAAAAGTCCAAGAGTGACAGTCAGCCTTTTGTGCTGTTAAATCACAACAGTAGGAGCAAAGCATAAAAGGGCAAGGTGTTCAAGTGTAATGAAGGATCTGTGCTCAAGGCACAGGTGGGATCCACTAGGCCCAGAAAACTCAGCAACTGGGGGTTGCAGCTTGGCCTGCTGCCCTGGAATTTCCTGCCATATTTCCTGCCCTGTGTGCCATGTCCATGTGCCCCACAGAGTGCATCTCAAAAAGATGTCAGCCTGTTTCCCAGCCACATCACCCACAGAGCCCCATGCAGAGACAGACAGTTGTACTCAGATAAAATTTCATAGTGCTCAACAGTAATTTTGCTTTCTGAAATACTTGTTGCCCCTGGTAATTAATCCCTGATTG
Organism: Edolisoma coerulescens; assembly: GCA_013397115.1. Lineage (NCBI taxonomy): Eukaryota > Metazoa > Chordata > Aves > Passeriformes > Campephagidae > Edolisoma > Edolisoma coerulescens. Next base: position 1,057,713 of record VWZW01008023.1, on the reverse strand, counting down.
AAGTAATGTCTGACCTTGTTGTTTGACAAATGTATATTGGTCAAGTAGTTAAATAGTGTATCTAATCATTCATGAGATCCTTCAGGTGCACTCTGTATGCTTTCCAGCTGGGCTTAGTCTCAAGAAAGCTGTGCTTGCTTTTTAGTCAAAGCATGTTTCTTTAGCCAAGAAGGGGGTATGTGATACAAGGCCTGTTCCTGCTATACTGCTTTTCAGCCTGGAAGTGAGCCATGTCTTTGCCAGCAGCTGTGTGGCACAATAAACACACTGTCTGCTTTCTTTTGACTAGGGAGGATTATCATTGATGGTATAGATATCGCTAAGCTCCCCTTACAGACACTGAGATCCCGGCTGTCAATCATTCTCCAAGATCCTATTTTATTCAGTGGAACAATCCGGTGAGTGTTAAGCACCAGCAATAAATAAAAAACGTGTAATTGCTTATATGTCATTGTAATATGGATTATGTATTATAATTGTACTGTATAATGATTTGTATACCAAGCTGTTCAATTCTGATCTCCTCAGTTAGAACAGGGAGGATCACTGCCTTCTGTCTGTGCTTTTAACTCACCCCTGCCAGACTGCCCTTTCCCAGTGCCTGGGCCTGGACAGAACACTGTTGGCAGAAGATATCCTATGCCTGGGAAGTAGGGAAAGCCTCTATTTATTCTTCCAGGATCCAGTAATCAGTTTATCTCACTGATCAAATACCTATAACCAACCTTCTTTCTCTTCCATTTGTTTTCATCTGTCTGCCTTAAACTATAAGATGGAAAAAATACAGACTAAAAGATTGCTGTAGACAAAGAGAAAGCAAAAGAACAACATGAGAAGTACTGGGAAATTGGGTTATTTTATCCTGGAGCCTCTATCCATGTTTCTTTGTAGTCTTTGAGCCATTTCATCTGTGACACCAAGTACCTTAGTTCTTTTTTGTTGTTGTTGTTGTTCTTTTCCTACTTCTCTGAGAAGATGATGCAGTAGAAACAACGGCAAAAAGTTCCAGTTTCCAACTGGAAAATGTCCTTCCCTGTGCCATTTACCTTAGGAAGGAGCAGTGCAATCCTCAGTGCACAGTTACATCACCTGCAGTTTTAGTTTCTACGTAAGTCATTGGAGTTCACTGAAGAGGATACAGGCTTCTATGGTTTGCTGGGCATGCCTGCATAGAGCATGATTCATTCACATCAGAAGATGATGTGGCTGTATTCATATTATTGTTTTATTAACTAACTTATTTAAAAATTTATTTAGGCCAGCATCAATCCTTTACAACTCATACAGCAGGAGTAAAACATAAAAATAGTGTTATGCACCACTGAGTCTTTTATTGTCATTCCAAGTGCTAATGTAATATGATATGAGATTCACATTTGTTGCTGTCACTTCTGGGCCACAGCAAGCTAAAATAATGTTCATCTGTTCATAAATCCAAGATTTTTTCAATTGCAGAGAAGACTTGAGTTTATAATGCAGTATGAAGCTTGATTATTCTGATAATATTTCTATAGCAATGAAGAACAAAGAGACATTGTATTTAAAGGGAGACAGGGTAGAATTTTGGCCTTTGTTAAAACAGAATGTTAATTTAAACTGAGTAAAGTCACAGCTTTTTCCAGTAAAACATGAGAATTTCTTTAGTTTATACAGAACAAAATAAATTCTAGAACCATAAAGATATCCACAAAACAGGAAGCTTTTCCATTCTGCTCAACTGAGAGTCAAATTTGCATCTTAATTACATTGGCATAAATATTGACTAAGTCTGGGGAATTCAGTGGATTTATACCAATGATAGATCAGAATTAGGCCCAGATCTTCAGCACATGATTCTGATTGTCTGCAGGTTTGTTTCTAAGCACACTAAAAGAAGAAATCCATTGCAGCAGTTTCTGTTGACTGATGTTCTTGAATTACGCATGATGCAGGTTTAACTTGGACCCTGAGAAGAAGTGCACTGACAGCATGCTCTGGGAAGCACTGGAAATAGCACAGCTCAAGCATGTGGTGAAGGCACTACCTGGGGGCCTAGGTAATGAGACTTCTTTTTGATTATTGTTTCCAGCATTCCCAATATTCCTGTTTCACACTTATTTATTAAAAGGGTAGTTGATGAAGAAAGAGCTTTTAAAGTTTATGGAAGGTGACAAAAAAGTGCCTGGAGGCAAATGTCCTATATCTGTGTAACTCCTTTACCAACTGTACCTGTGAGGTAGAATCCTCTTTCTTTTCTAATCAATGGTAAAATTATTTTATTTGAGTATGTCTTTGTTATGAAGCACTGAGGTTTATGGGTCTTGTGAATTCAAATAAGGTGTCAGCAAGTCAGGTGTAATCTAGAACAGGTTCTTTTGTATTTTCCAATAGTCATGGGCAGGGAGGAAAATTTCTAAAGCTTCAAGGTGTGAATCATTTGGCCATGCAGAAAAAAAAAACAAACCAGAAAAACCCCCACCAAAAACCTAACAAAAACCAAACAGAAAACCACCAATAAACCCTCTTAAAATGGTAAGTTGTACAGCCTTAGGGTAAAGAAGTGATGGATGCTGCTTTCACTGGGGATGCAGCGTCCTAGACTGCACATGTTTCCGAGAAACTCACTCTTGAACACCCTTAGCTACTTTGATGTCAACAGATATGGAGAATATAGTGAGACAAAAGTACTGGTTGTTTTGAACACTGGAAATAAAATGTGTCACCAGCAGCTGTAGGCCTAGGAAATATCACTTTATGCTGGAAGCGAGACACTGTTTTCCAGGCATATGTTGAATTCTGATCTGACCTCATACATATATCCCCCATGAACACTGCTTTTGCTGTATCACTTCCAGATGCAATAGTCACAGAAGGGGGTGAAAACTTTAGCCAGGGCCAAAGGCAGCTGTTCTGCCTGGCAAGGGCTTTTGTGAGGAAGACGAGCATCTTCATCATGGATGAAGCCACAGCATCTATTGACATGGCAACAGTGAGTCTGTTTCTGATTTCCATTTCCTTTGAGGGGGAGACAACTGATGTGTGAAGAAAAAGGTGGAAAGCAATTCTGTCTATTCTGTAATATGCTTACACCATATTTAGTGCAGGCATATTTACAAGCCAGGTAGTTGGGAGTCATTGCTAACAAATCTAAAGAGGTTTTTAACCATTTTACTAGGGATTTAATAGTTATTCCAGAAGTGATTGCATCATGAAAATGAAGCATGTTATTTTAATTGGCAGTTGGAGTTTCTAAAGTAAACAAAGCTTGGGAAGGTCAGCTGGGATGGTCAGTGAAGGGAGAATTGGCAAGTGACAAGTTTCCCTAGCACGGTTGACAGGAAAAGTCAGGAAGTTAGAAGGCTTGAAAGTAGAGTCAAGGAAACAAACGAAGACACAGAAAAGACATACTGGCTTATTGCATTAATTGCCTGGGATTTCTAGGCAGATGTTAAAGCACTCAGTAATAGTGCAGTGACTGGGTTTTAGCCAAATAGAATAGTACATTTTTATATCTGTTATGTTGTTACAGGAAATATTTCAGTCTTCTTTCCGCTGTAAGTAAAGAACATAATTGGAGGGGTCTGTTAGAACAGCTACAATTTTTAGTTCAGTAAAATGTTCGTGTGTTGAGCTTCAGTAAGGTAGGGAACTACAGTGCACGCAGCCCAGTTAAAACACATTTTGAATTTTGATGCATTGAGGATAGAGTTCCTCCTTTGAAATACTTATCTAAAGAGCAGATAATAGCAGATGAAGGTCTTTGTGCTCATGACACTTCCAGGCAGTTTGGAATGCAGCAACACATCTCCTAAATAGCAAAGGATGAGTACTTGTTGAGTGAGAGCTATGTATGTTAAGGCCATCTTAAATATCATCTCCACTGTTAAATATGCCAGGTACAGCACAGTCCCTTGCTTGTCCCTGCCACCCCTTGGTGTTACATGTCCCCATTGTGCTGGAACATTCCTGGGCTTGCAGTGGGGTGAAGGATGGGCCGCAGAGGTGCCAGCAGAGGCAGCCTGGCAGCACCCAGAATTCACCTTGGATTTCCTCAGTGTAAAACTGAGGCCAGGACAGCAGGGGTTTGGGTTCAGAGCACAGCTCTGGTGTCTGCTGAGCCCCAGAGACAGTGGGAATGGCAGGAGCAAGCAGTGGGATGGCAGGAGAGACGAAGCTCTGGCTTAGTTTGGGCATGTCACTGGTTTTTCACTTCTGCAATGGAGGATAAACAACAGCATGGAATAGTCAGTGGTTACTTAAGCCTTCTTAGTGTCTGTGCCTATCATGCAACTTCTGTTTGAAAAGCACCACATGTTTTTCCTTCTCTAGGAGAACATTCTCCAGAAGGTGGTCATGACTGCGTTTGCTGACCGCACTGTGGTTACAATAGCGGTAAGTACAGTCCCTGCTGCCGTTCTAATGCAAACAAGGATCAGAAATGCCCCATTCAGTCACTTCTTGTCTGTGTTAATAAATGTGTTAATTAGGCCATTCATCTTTCTTTTTATTTAAGTGGTGTTTAAGTGTAAGCTTTCTTTTCCATTTTTAAATTTCTTACTTAAATTCATAGCAGTAGCTTCTTCAATGTGTTGTGTGATGATAAATCAGATTGCCTGTAAAGGTACATACTCTAAGTATGCTCTCTGTCTTCTGTTTCCCATTTTAAGCTGATTTAAAATACCATATACTTTGCTGGGAAATATAAGTTTCATCAAGCTAAAATAATCATTGAACTAAGGACAAGTAAATACACGTATTTCAGGGAGGAGAAATGAAGTCAGTATGCTTCTTAACATTAAAAAATTCAGCACAAGAAATCTGTGCTCAGGAATCTCTGAGCATCATTTATTTTCCCCTAGCAAATGTGTAATAGAAAACAGCAACCATAATATGCTGAGATTAAATATCCCCGCAGGAGTAATGCAGACCCAAAAAAATCCCTTGCAGTTACAGTTAACGTTAAAAAGTGGAGTTCTGTCAATATGAAGAGGCTTGCAGAAAACTAAACCCAAAAACAAATGGTGGAGGGAAAAAAAGCTAAAAGAAGCAGCAAAGGAGATTGAATCTGACAAGGATTATGGAAATTACTGAAGCATTTTATTTAAAAAGATGGAAACAATGCGTGCTATTTATTTAGGAAATGCTTGGGTTAGGATAGAAAAATGTGGTATGGATAAAGAAATAAAAAAAGTGCTTAGAAACAAGAAGGCTGAACTCAAAGCCCATAGTTCACACATACCTTGAATATTGTGTGTAGTTCCAGTCTCCTCATGGCCAGAACAACACATCACAACTGAAAAATGTTGAGAAGCACAGGATGATTTTGGAGGTGTTGGATTTGCTCCTGAAGGGGAGCAGCTGAGCAGGCTGGGGCTCTCCTGCCTGGAAGAAGGACAGTGTGAGGACATGTGAGAGAGGTCTGCAGAGTCACGAGGCAGGGGGCATGAGATGAAACTCTGAGCAACGAGGCCCCAAGCATACAAAAGGAGGGAGTACTTGTTCATATAGTAGGCAGGAAGTATGGAAAAATTTTTTCCAAAGGATATGGATGCAAAATGGTTATGAAAGCTCAAGAGAAGACATGGCCCAAGTCTTGTAAACCTGACTAGATCAGCTTCCTAAACAGACAAACCACAGGAACCACCCCAGACCCAGATGTAATCTAGGACTGGGAGAATTCCCAACTTCCCACAGGCAGTACCACACTTAGTTGCCCAGTTCCTACTCTGCCTGGCTGCCTCCTTTTGGCACCACTTGATAGCAGGACTCTGGGCTGAGGACATTCTGCTGGGAGCTCACAGGACTCTTCACTCTGAAGTACTTGTGTGCTTTTTAGGTACTGGAGTATCCACCTGGCTCTTGCTCTGTATATTTATCTGCAGTATTTGCACAGAAATTAGGATGAAAAGTAGGATAAGTAGCCTTAATCAAATTTGAACTTCATAGGAAAATGAATTTGTGGAAGTCTGTCTTATCCTGGAATATATTGAATAGACTCACTGACCTGGTATTTTGTGTATTTGTTTTTCAGCACCGTGTGCACACGATCCTCAATTCAGATTTGGTTATTGTAATGAAGAGAGGGGTTATTTTGGAATATGACAAGCCTGAGGTTCTGCTAGAACAAGAAGACAGTGTCTTTGCTTCTTTTGTACAAGCAGATAAGTAATAAAAATAAATAAAGCATTTTAGAATACAAATTTATTATTTTCTAAAAATGTAAAATACCTGTAAATAAATATTATTTCATAATAAATTGAGCTTTTCCTTTTTTAATAAAATGAGCCACTTTTTCCATCTGAAGCATTAACGAATTATCTGTGTACTTTGCTTTTTTGTATACAACTACTTTTCTTTTTATTTGCTGCCAAAGAATCATGAAATATAGTTGAAAAAAACCTATATGGGTGAAATACAACAGGATACACATCAAACAAACATAACCAGCATGGAGGTTTTTATGTAACTCGCAACCCCCCCCTGTCAATTATTAACATGTTATTTTTTATGTGTCATAGCCCTACTGTAGATAATGCTCATGACTGACTAAATGCAGAAGGAAAGATTATATACCAAAGGTATTTCTCAAAAGCTTGTATCTCTTTCAATCAAACGACTCTGTAAAGCTTTAATATCTAAATATAAAATCTATAAAACATTTTTTATACTGTGGTTTATTGATAGTGCCTGAATTGTGCCTTAGACTCTCCTTTAATGCCATCTAGAAATTAATCCCAATCTGATTACATATTTATGCCCATTGAATACTATTACACTGATTCCAAGCAGGATGGAGCCAGACTCCCTCCCAGACTGTGGAGAAGCTGAGAGGAGGCAGGCTGTGATAAAGTATCAGTGTTTAATGTACACTGTTTCCAGACCAGTGCAGACATACCAATTCATCTGGAAATTATCCCTCCAAGTCTGGTAAATAAACAGTATTGAACCTTTCACTGTAGCTCAGGGCCACGAGAACTTGACTCATCATCTCCTAGTTTCACATATTTCACCCAGTGTCATGCTGTTTCTAGATTTACTGTGACCCTTACCAGTAAATTCTGTATACTTAAGATAACTTTTAACCACAGAAATTTTCCTAATTTTGCTAGACGGCTACTTATCCCTGCCGGGTGACAATCATTCTGGGATTTTTCATTAATAGAGGGTTAGAATGTCAATAATCCCATGGAAGGCTACAATGAGTTTTTCACCATTATTCTTTTTAAAGCAAGTTTGCCTTTAGATCTTTTTTTTTTTGTTACTTCCCCCTACTGTTTGAAGGATTCCTAGCACTTAGGAGAACTCTTTATCTCTTTTTTTTTTCTCTCTTAAGCCTGCTCGATTCGTTTGGAACCTGTTTTTAAAGGCTTTTTTTTCTAGAAAAACACACTTGTGTTCTCATGGGATATGTGATATTTTAAGGCATTATTTCTAGCACTGCAGCAGAGAGCCAGGGAAAATGAAGAACTGTTGTTGCTGTTTGTGTTACCAGTTCCAGAGCAGAATATTTGCAGCATCTGCCTGCTGGTTTTTTGAGCAATAATGAAGGGCAGGTAAGTGGCAGGAGAGCAGAGTGTGGAAGGAACCGTGGTAAAAGTCATGAGGTAGGATATGGTTATGCAGATGAAAGGCATGAGCTCAGTCATTGACTGCTACACTTTGAGAGAGAAAATGGACAGCTGGGAGCTTTCTCCTTCTCCGGGGAATTGTTTGCTGGGCATGGTCCAAGAAAGAATGGCTGCAGAACTCTTGGTGTGTTTTCACCCTGGAATACCAGGCTTCCATTAAGGCTGAGAGAGGAGAAGTGGGAGCAGAAGGGCACAGAGCACATTTCTGCTGCAGCTACCATGTGTGCTGTCTCCTGGATTCCCAGTACAGGTCTGAGGCAGCATCTCACCCTGTAAAGGCTTAGGAAAACACCTCTCTGCAGGACACCTCAAACTCATGCTGCAGAGGCTCTGCAGCCATCTGTGGCAGCTCCTAGAGTCCAATGGCAAGGGGAGAGATGCAGAGAAGTGAGGTTTCATGTGCTTTTAATTAAGTGCCTGGCATTTGACACCGCAATTTGGACTCATTCCTATTCCACAAGCTTCTGAAAACCTTACCCAGAAGGGAATGCAGGGGAGGAAAGGACACAGCATATTGCTAAGGAGGCTGTACTCTATCTTGCAGTATTAAGAAATTAGAACTCAAAGTAAAAGTCATACATTTCCATTTTAAATGGGGCTTGTGTTTCCCAGAGCACCATTGCAGGAGAGTAGGGTGGGTTCATTCATATCCAACAATTACTTTTCTTTTTAACGGTACCTCCCTGCTGAATCAGTGTGTGTGAGCAGGGAGGCTCTTAGCTGCCCCTTGGACAGGACATTTCCTCAGCACATTTTATCTGGTCTTGTTTATATGGGGCCAAGTCCCAGGGAGTTCCTGCCCCTGACTCCAGAGGGTTATGAGTCTCACCAGTGACCAGAAGCAGTACCCAAGAACACTATTCTGTGGTGTGAGGCTCGCTGACATTATCCAAGTCAATAAACCTTGTTTCCACGAGATAGGCAGCCCAGGAGTCATTGCTAAACCAGGCTCACAAATGTGTTTGTCTGGCAGTGAAGCATTACTAAGCAAAGGGCTGCACTGAAATGGCTGCAGGACAGTGCAAGCCAAGGCCAGACTTTCAGTTTTCCTCAGGGATAGGACTCATCTCAGTCCCAAAGGTGTTAGGGGGATAGACTGCCCATGGACATGCAACCAGAGGTTTTTTTGTTGCTTTGTATAAATGCTTCCATTATACAAAAACCTTTATAGTGTTTATTCCCTTGTCTTAGTGTGGCCAGGAAACAGAGCATGGCTGCTTCCTCTGCCCTGCTCATGCCTTCCCCTGTGGCTTTGCATAACCAACTCTGATCTCTTTTCTTCTGCCTACCTACTCGTACTGCAAGGTGGTTTGGGAGGCTTAATTTCTGTTAGACTAACACTGTGTAGCCTTTGAAGCCTTACTCAGCTTCTAAAGGCAGAGTAATAACATGGCAACAACTAAATTTTAATTTGACAGTTATCATAAGATCTTGTTTGATAGCCATTAAAATTAGAATAAATTGGGTGTGGGGAGTTTTGCAGTGTAAAACCTATTTTGTGGGTGGAAGAACTTACCCCTCATGATTCAGTACTATAGAGTGGGATTGTTCATTCCTGTGAGCCCAATTTGTTCAGCAGCTCTTAACACAAATATGTTGGCTCACTCAAAAGATCTGTCACTTTTTTCTTTTAAGTATCTGTTGCTTGATCCGTGAAGACAGGGCTTCTTTTTATTCTGCTCTCGAAATTCTTCAGCAGAAGCCACTTGCTTTGCTTTCCCATCTCAGCCCCTAAGTGCTCAGAAGTGAAGAAAAAGAAGTAAGTGGCAAATGACAGTCCCAATAAAGAACAGAAGTGGAAGCAAGGAAGCACTGTTCTAGAGAGTCCAGGATTCCTAAAAGCAGCGTGGTGAGTGTGTTCATAAAGCAGCCCTCCCTGGGTCCTTCCTAGTACCAGGCAATGCAGCAATTCACTCTTCCTTTAAAACCCTCTCCCCCGTCACAGGTTTTTGTCCATTCTACATTTATGGAGGTACCGCCCTCTGGAGGAAAAGGTACAGAATAAGACCACGGTTAGAAAAGAGTAAGGAAAAACGGCACAAAAATCAGGACAGCCTCTTGAATCCCTATGTCCATGTCTGCAAGGGTGTGAAATGCTGCCCGTGAGCTGCATGGTGTTGTACAGCCTGTGTATGCTTGCTGCAAAATGCTGGGAGTAGGACCTGCCATCAGCTGCAGAACTACACATCTGATGAGTAAAACTTCAGCTTACTTCATCCTTTTGGGGCTTGGGTTTTCTTTTTTTTTTTTAATGTTTAGAAAGAAAAGTATTTTAAAAACCACAAACTTTTTTAAAAAATTAATTGTATATATAAATCATGTACTTAAAGTAAAAGTGTGGGTGCAGGTGGCATATTCACAGAAAGGACACAAAAAGAGCCTAGGAGACAAAGGGATGTAGAGAAAGGGGGAACACCTTTGCCTAAGCTCAGTGGCCTGGCAGCCATGTGCCAGGGCACCTTGCTGCTGTTCTAGCTTTATTTATCGAAGCAGCAAGAAAGATGAACCAGAACAAGAAAAATCCTGGAGTATTGGGAAACTGACCCCTCTAGAAGGAATTGATGTGTGGAAGGACATGCCACTATTCATACATAAAAAGTAGAAATAGTCTAAAGTAATAGTAAACATTTAATTACAAGACCTATAACGACTGCTCGGAGCGCTCAGAGTGATTACTTCAAACTACTACTCCAAAATCCCTAGGTGGGCTGCTTTAAGTAGCTGTAGGTGGTGAAAATTAATTTCAACCCCAACTGGCTGACTCCCAGACATCAACTGGACAATTGCCTTGCCCAGGGAATCAGTGCCAAGAGCTATTTGCAGTGTGTACCAAAGCCCTTAGAGCCAAAACTGGAGGGAAAGTCCATGGACATGTGTCGTGCAATTAGAAAATAAATAATCCCAAATCCATGGGTACTAAAGAAAAAACTCTCATGCAGAATATCCTGGGATGCTCTAGCAACTCCACAATGTTGGTGTCTAAACTAAAATAGAAACAAAATATTGAAACCAGAGGAAGTGAAGACATCAATGAGAATATTGCTGTTTACACAGCGGAGAAGCCACATCAGAATGTTTTTAAATAATGCGTTTTGTCAGAAGGATGCATCCTTATAGGCATGCCCATGTATGTATTTATACCCACAGAGACATCAGTGTCCCGCATAGGTTCTAGCTTCCTGCCTCCCTTTGTTGCCTTTTCCAAGGATTTTGATGCCTGTCTGGAAATTCATGTCACTGGGGGTTAAGCCTTTGCAGCCAGATCTTTTTCTTTTTGCAACTTTTGCTGCTGTTTGGACTGTTTTCCTGAGCAGCCACAGCTCACATCATTTCACAGTCTCCCCTGTGCAGAAAAAAAAAAAAAAAATCCTTGTTTATTCTAAATAACTGGCAAAATTTCAAGTGGGATTGAGCCCCTTTAGTTCCGTATCTCTTTTTAGCCATTAGATCCTTGGATTTAGCTTCTTCAAGCAAATTTCCTACCACTGCCTGCCCGATTTATCAGATGAATGCTTTCCTCCTACTTACCGAAAGACATGCAGGTGAATTTCAGTATATTATTATTATTGTTGTTGTTGTTATTGTTGTTATTATTATTATTTTACTGTTATATTACTATTATTTTTGTGGTCTTGTTATTATTATTATCATTTTCATCATTATTATTATCACAAATTCCTTTTTTGAAATTGGCCAGTACCTTTATTTTTTCCCCCCCCATTTCACGGAACAATCACCCGACATGAAGCCACGGCATCCCACAAAGGAGCCCATGTTAATGGAAGGCAGCAAATCCGTCCTGGATCAAATGTTTACATACAAACCGCAGCCCGAAACCCTTCCTCCGGAGGAAAAAAAAAAAAAAAGAGAGAGAGAGAGAGAGAGAGAGAGAGAGAAAAAAGGAGGGTGAAAAGGTAAAGAAACGCCCCCAGCTCCGGCGGGGAGCGCTCCCGGGCCGGCTGCGGCAGCGGGGGCTGCGGCGGNGAACATCCGCGAGCAGGGGCGCTTCCTGCAGGATGTCTTCACCACCCTGGTGGACCTCAAGTGGCCGCACACGCTGCTCATCTTCACCATGTCGTTCCTCTGCAGCTGGCTGCTCTTCGGCATGGTCTGGTGGCTCATCGCCTTCGCCCACGGCGACCTGGACCACAGCACCCGGCTGCAGCGGGACCCCGCCGAGGCGGCGGGGTCTGCGGCCACCTTCGTGCCCTGCGTGACCAGCATCCACTCCTTCACCTCCGCCTTCCTCTTCTCCATCGAGGTGCAGGTGACCATCGGCTTCGGGGGCCGCATGGTGACGGAGGAGTGCCCGGCCGCCATCCTGGTGCTGATCGTGCAGAACATCGTGGGGCTGGTGATCAACGCCATCATGCTGGGCTGCATCTTCATGAAGACGTCGCAGGCCCACCGCCGGGCCGAGACCCTCATCTTCAGCAAGCACGCGGTCATCGCCCTGCGGGAGGGCAGGCTCTGCTTCATGCTGCGCGTGGGCGACCTCCGCAAGAGCATGATCATCAGTGCCACCATCCGCATGCAGGTGGTGAAGAAGACCGCCAGCCTGGAGGGGGAGGTGGTGCCCCTCAACCAGATCGACATCCAGATGGAGAACCCCGTGGGGGGCAACAGCATCTTCCTCGTCTCCCCACTCATCATCTACCACGTGATAGACAAGAACAGCCCCCTCTACGACATCTCCCCCATGAACCTTCACCACCACGAGGACCTGGAGATCATTGTCATCTTGGAAGGGGTGGTGGAGACCACGGGCATCACCACTCAGGCCAGAACCTCCTACCTGGCGGATGAAATCCTCTGGGGCCAAAGGTTTGTGCCCATCGTGGCAGAGGAAGATGGGCGATACTCGGTGGACTACTCTAAATTTGGCAACACGGTGAAAGTGCCCACCCCCTCGTGCACTGCCAGGCAGCTGGAGGAGGACAAGAGCATTATGGACACCGTGCCACTGTCCCCTAAAGGCACGATAAGGAAGAGGTCTGTCAAGCTAAAGCCCAAGTTTACCATAAGCGATGAGCCTTCCTGATGCCTTCTGACTGGGAAACTCTGTTAGGGCTTTGTGTCTGAAAGATCTCATGAACTCAAAACACTGAGGTGGCCTCTTACTTTTTTTTAAAATTCAGGTTGGTAGCACAAGGTATGTTCTGGTGTTATTTATTGTGGGGAAATCTAAAGCTAATTATATTTTTTTAAAGGTGTGAGAGATTTCAAGCTGAACTGGGAGTAGGAAAATCATGGTCTGCAGCTTTAAATTTCAATTCAGACTATTTAATTGCACGATCATTCTGCGTTGATTCAACTGCAGGTATTGACACATTTTCTCAAAAAATAAATGTATATTTATCCTCAGAGATTGCAGTTTTTAGGGTCTTGCAGTGTTCGCAAGTCAGTAGTTTTTAACTGGTGGGTTTTTTCCTGACTTGAACAATCAATATAGCGAAATAAAATATTAATAATTAATAAAGTAGGCTGGATTTACATGATAACAAAAGGGTCAGGCAATGACACAAGACCAGATCTGGAAGTGTCTATATATTACACTGTGTGTCTCAAAGAAATTAACTGCTGGATTTGCAGCATCCATATTGTGTTGTATGGAGCCACTCCTACCACATGCAGTGTGAAATGTATTTGAACATTTACTTTTGTTTATTTTAAAAGCCTTTACACTTCCAAAATAAAACATTCAGGAATACCTTTTTGGACTGTACATTTCTGAGAGTAAGCAATGCTTTGCCTTTAAAAGGAGTAGCAGATAATATACAGTTGAAATTAATTATAAATAGGAAAAATCCTGCATTTTAATTTCTAAATGAAGAGAAGCAACATTTCCCCTCCCCAAGCCACATGGCAATAAGATACTCAGTATAAAAATTAACCTCTCCCTTGGGTCCTGGTGAATTCTGCTCGATAATCAGGGAATAAAAATAGAATTACGTATTTTGAATGAAAGGGCAGTGCTGAATGCTGAAAATATATCTGCATGCAGCAGGGAAATCCTTTTACTCCTTTGCCTTTCTTAAGAGAAGCCGAGGTTTTTGTGCTTAGGGGAAGGAGGGGTGTATAAAACAGCGTGGTCACTTCTGGGATACTGTGTCATAAAACATACTCCTGCTGAGGAAATAATTCCCTTTCCGATCTCATTGTGACCTCCTTATGCAGCTGGTGCCTGCCTCGGTTTCTGGCTGAATGCAAGATCTGTCATTTACCAGCAAATATGAAGGAGCCATGTTCACTCTCTCGGTCCCACAGTGACAGCAGGAACAATTCCCCTTCGCCCACAACTGCAAATCCACTCTCTGGAGATCAGCAAGTTTATCAGCAGCAAGTTTATTTCTACACGGAGTTATTAGGAGATAGCACCAGTATTAACTACAGGGCAAACTGCCACCCAGTTTAAAAAAATATAGTGCCCAAATACAACTTAAATAAGCATCACAGAACTGATCCAACACCTGGTTGCGAGGCACCAACTTACTTTAAGCATAATTAGTCAAGGAGGATCTAGTGTCAAGACTTGTGTGTTCTGTAGTTCACAACAGACACCTAAAATGGTTTGTGTTGGCAATAATATGGCAAATTTCTGATGCCTTGTCAATGTAACTGTATGACAAACTCATTCAAAAGGGTACGAAAACTTCCATAGTGACTATGGAATATTTTCAGGCATCTATAATAAATTAATGTTTGGGTGAAGTCAAATATTGGGTTAAAATGAAAAAAATATTTGTTATATTTTCACTGTTCATGTATTTCAATTTTATGACGCATTATCAAACTTCCAGTTACAGGAATCCCCAATACACCAATATTATTCTGTGAACAGCTCTGAAAATGTGATGTGAGTTTCACAACAAAATGACAGTAAAACTAGCATTAGCAAGTAGTCAGCTGAGAAAATTTGGAAAGGTACATTTTATACTTGTAATCATAACCTCCTCCTATTTTTAAAAATAGGGCATGATTAAATGCCTTACATGATTAAATTTCTTCTGTAAGACTGAGTTTATTTGTCACATTATTTTCTGGCTTTCCCTTTTACTGTCCCTGTTCTGTCTCCCATCGCCTGTCAGAGGGCACTTACAGTAGAGCTCCCTGCATTTCCAAGGCACCTTTGCTCCTTTGAAAGTTCGTTGTTTGTCACTTGCCACAAAATCAGTGCTCTGTTCTCACAGGAGTCATACACAAAATATTAGTTGGCTTTTTGACTTGGAATCTTTGGCATCTCCGTAGTTTCCTCAGTGCCTTACTTCAATGTGTAAGATGCATTTTAAGGTTCTCTCACAAAACCTCCTCAGCTCTGCTTGCATTTCAAAGCTCTTTTCAAGATTTGTCCTAAATGTGAAGCAGTTTCAGCAGCAATACCATGCAACTATTTTCAGGAACTGATGCAAGCTTCTTTTTGCCTCGGGGAAATCTGTGAAGCTGAGAGGTGGAAAATTCTCTTTGTTCCCTGTGAGATGGGAGGGGAAAGATGGGAAGAAACAGCTTCTGTTCACTGGGCTGCTGTCAGGACTGTCTTTTATGTCACTTCTTTTTCAAAAATCTGCCTGATTTTTCTGAAGTCTTGCAACAAAGAGGCATCATAATGTTATGAGGAAGGCAGGATTTGTGCTGTTAAAATCACCATAGTGAATTATTCGAATCAAAGTGCTGGTGATTTTGAATCTCAGGATTGTTGTGATGTAAAATCCTTCTGTTCTTTCACCATTTAAAATGTTCAAAAGCATTTGGGGGGCAGAGCAAGGAAGGATGAGCATTATTTATTTTGCACTAAGGATATTACATCTTTTGGGGGATCCTTTCATTTTGTCCTTTACTAAGTATTTGGGAACACAGGTATCTGAAATTGTCCTTAAAGTTGTCCCTCTGCTGACGGCCCCCATTCTCTGTAGGAAGGCTCTGAAGAAGGCATCAGTGCTACCATTTGACACAGAAAAGTCCTCATTCTTAGCAGTGAGCAAACACTGTTTTCCATAGCTGAACTCAGAAGTGAGTGGGCTTTTGAACTTTCTTTCTCAGCCTACATCTGCTTTTTGGTAGGTGGTATCACAGTTTGGATCCTGCTGAGCAGCCGGGGAGAGCTGTGGCTCCCACGTGTCCCCTGCACAGAGAGTGGTGCGAGGGAAGCTGGAGGCTGCATCACCTGCTCGGGGCTTGCCCTGGCTGAGGTGTGGACATGGACACGACAAATAGGAAGTGTAGGTTTTGTGGTGTGACCCAGTGATGAGTTTTGGCTGTGGCAGAACCAAATGAGTCCATGGAATTGCCTTTTCTGTGCTTCAGGAGACCATTATCAGTTTGTACGCACAAGTTCGCACTGTTCAGTGCTTTCGAATTGGAGTTGGTGGAGCTGCTTGGATGGAGAGAAGGATTACAGGGCTGGGTAATCAGAAAGGGAGACTGCAGAACACCTACATGCCATGGTTTTAAAATACTTGTAGTGACTGCTGGTGAGCCACTGGGCATCTCAGTTCATGTTTCCTTTCCTAATGAAATCAAAACATATGTATACAAAATTAGATTATAACAAGGTTCTTGTTTTCTCTCTTTATCCCTCAAGGCACATGATAAGTAGTGTTATAGCGCTGTATTTCAGTAGGACATGTCCCTATAAAACAGATACAAGCCAGAAGTGAACTTAAGAGATGTCGTTATAAGCCAAAAGAGAGTCAGGGATACAAAATAAACACATTTAAAAACCAGAAGTTACACAGTGTGAAGACAATGTCAAGCAGTAATAAACTGTTTTATTTTGAAGCACCAGCGAAGGTGTAATGATGCTGAGATGAGAGATCAGAGACCTAAAAAGCAGATATGAGAGGCTGGAATGAGAGTCTTTAACAAGGCCAAGGTCTACATGCTAGCACAGATTAGCAACAGGGTCAATGTCAAAATTCAGGCTGCCCTGTAAAGCGAGACTGCGGGCTAGGCATGATCAGTATTGCTCAATCCAGTGGGTAAATATTGCTGCTTGTTGAGCAAGGTACGAGTCACAGCAGAGCCCTGCTGGAAGCAGTGCTAGGAGGACTTGTTGGGGTCTGACCCTTGTGGGTAGTTATGTATTAATAGTCAGTAATATCAAACTAACGAGTAATTAACAGTTCTTTGAAAACTGAATTTGTTTCTCCGTGTTTTCCTTCCTTTCCTGCTCTTTGTACCTCAGTCACCCCTGAAGGTGATTATTGTAGGTGTGCTAGCACAGATTGTTTTGATTTGGGACAAAGCACAAGGATGTTTTGGGGAGTAAAATACAAAATGAAAATAGATACTAGAAACCCAAAAACCTCTGTGAAATTGCCAAGGTTGCAACTTTCACAGTGATTACTTGTGCAAAGCGTGGAAATACCTACTCCTAGGAATTGGATATTGATAAACCACCATGGATTTATGCTCTCTGTTGTTGATTTTGCAGGTCTGTGTGGAAGGGAATTGGTTTATCTCTTCAGATTAGGGTTAAGGAGAAGAGGTTAAGGCTCAAAATCACTGCATTTTAGGCTCCCTGGTCACACCTTTCCCTCTCCTTGTGCTCAATGTCCTACTGGCATTCCCACTAAAAATGGGCAGGATAAGTGCTCTTTGCAGGGCATGTTCCCGTGCGGCTCTTCATTCATCCAGGGCCAGCTGCCCCATTCCAAGGTGGACTTCTCCAACCCAACAGCCCTGATCCAAGCGTCCTGGAAGGCAGCAGAAAAATGCCCACCCATTTCAATGTATTTTTGGATCAACAGGCATCATCTGCCAACCTGCTGGAAGCATGTGCTGCAGCAGAGAGAGGGATTTTCTCCTCCCTGGAGCCCCTCCTTGAGCAGAGATGCTGCTGGAGGTGAGAAGAGCCCTGTGAGGGGAGGCCATGGGGGAGCTGGATGTGAGCGTGGCAGGGACGCGTGCTCAGCGTGGCTGGGGACTGCCTGACTGCCTGTAACCAGTGACTCAGTGCTCTATTTTTGATCCAGCAAGGGGAGAAAGATACGTGATACAAACCCCCACACCCCACTAAGGAGAACTATTAAAAGAGCAGAAGACATTCTTGAGAGGCTGCAGATGCTGCTCTGTCCTGCTCTGAGCGCTGCGGGGTGCCTGCAGAATGTGCTGCATGTTCTTCTGGCTTACGCTCCTGTTTTAATTTATAGTGTGACTTTAATGAGTTATCACAGGGCAATGACTCAGAATTTTCAAAAATCAGAACCTGCAGCTCCTCTTTGCCACTTGCCTCAGTCAGGAGCTTAAATGCAGGTGACACCACCCTGGGAGGTTTCCCAACCAGCCCCCTCACTGCAGAGCTGAGCAGCATTAAATGGCCATCCCAGCAGAACTGGGGGGGGCCTAGGGGTACCTCGTGACAGTAGCCCCACAGAGAAACATGTCCCCTCTTTCCTCCCCTCACTGGGAGTAAGGCTGCCATCCTTTCCCTCCCCTAGCTGTTCCTTGTTCATTCACTATTTTAAGTGGCCAATACTTGCTTATAAGTTTTGCCTTTGCTTTCTGCCCAAGAGAAGGGAGGCACAGGATATAAATACCATTATTGTTGTTACATTCACAATAATATTATTCCTGAGTGGAGTTGAAGCGCTGAAATTGACAGTGAGCATCAGTGCCAGCAACAGGAACCTGGGACTTCAATGAACTTCAAACCCAGTTCCCATTTTAATTCCTGGGCTTTCAAATCCAAGATAACTTGCCAGGGAGTTCATTAGCACCAGGATTTCCCTCTTAGGGTTGGGCACTATTAGGTTAATGGAGGGGGCAGCTGAATCAAATAGTCTCTGATGGGGCCTTTGCTGCAACAGTGATGCTGCTTCTTGGCTTCAGCAGCTCCTGGGAACTTCTTTCTCTGCCTTGTGAGTAAATATCTAATTTTATTTCCTTTTCTCAAGCTTGAGAGAATATGGCCCTTGTGTATATTGTATAATCCTTTCTGCTAAGGTATTTGAATTTCTTGAATGTTTATGTCCTGGTCTTGCCATGTGCCTGAAAGGAGGTTGTAGTGAGGGGAGTGTTGGTCTCTTTTTCCCAAGCAGCGAGGGACAGGGCAAGAGCAAATGGCTTCAAGTTATGCCAGGAGAGGTTTAGACTGGATATCAGGAAAAATTTCATCACTGAAAGGTGCTCAGGCATTGGAACAGGCTGCCCAGGGAGGTGTTTAAAAGCTGAGTGGATGTGGTGCTGGCTGACCTGGTTTTGTGTTGAACTTGGCAGTGCTGGGCTAATGATTGGATTTGCTGATCTTGATGTTCTTTTCCAACCTAAACAATTCTTTGATCATAAGTTCTCACTGTCTCCTGGTGAGTGTATGCTTATAGCAATGGGGACAATAAAGTTGTTAATTCTACTTTAGCTTTACAACTTGAGGAATGAAAGTCAGCCAAGTGATGCTTCTTTCATGGGATAGTGGAGAAAAGAAGCAGTGAGATGAGCAGGAAGATCAGAGCCATGTTCTTGCAAAATGTGTGGATTTCGGTGGAGCAGAGTGCCCAGAGAGCAGCTTCCTTGGCTTAAAATGATGGCAAATTCTGAACCTGAGGGTGGAGAAGCTGCCCTGTGCAGCCATGCCCAGTGATGTTTTAGAGGGTGACTGCCACTCTCTGGGTGTGCCCACCGCTGACCACACCAGGAGGGCTCCATCTGCAAGAACAAATGGCTGCCTACACCTACCATGGAGAAAGCTTGTGCTTGCTGAGAGTTTATCTAAATTACAGGCAGTAAACAGATATTTTTCCAAAGTCAGTATCTGTCTTTAGAAGTGACTTTGTAGGAAATAGCTGTTATTTTCTCACAGACTTTCTTCTATCAAGTGTTGCCTGGATATTCTACGCTTAGAAGCCACCTGCTTTACTCAATGGATGCTTTTGATGGTGATATTTGATTATTTGGTTTGAAAGGTTGTTCTTTCATGTTTCCTTTTTTCAATTACCCCAAAGTTGTTATTAATATAATTGACTATTTTTCCTGCTTACTTTGCTCATTGCTGCATGTAGCCTGAAAAGCTACACTTCTGTCACTTCTGTTGTGCTCTGGTTTAAGGAGAAAAGCGGAATTAAAAGTTCTACAGCGTGCCATAGCCCTGTGACCTATAGTCAGAACTCTTGAATTACAATACTACCATTCAAGGTATTTCGATGTTATCACAAGTGTTTCTGCTCTTATGTGCAGCTCTGTGTTCACTGACGAGTCCATTTTCTTTTCCAAGTGGAGCTAAGTCAAATTTTAAAATTTGTTTTTCCTCAAAAGTCTCATCTGCAGTAGAAACTCACATCTGAACCTACATTCTTCACTCTATTTTCTTGTTGCAAGCTATATAGGAGATTAAACCAGACTGATCCTCATACAGTCCTTATTTTCTACTTTTTTTCCTCAAATGGGAATAGTCCCTTGAACCATGTAACTAAACTCACCCAGTTTCTATTCCTTCCACACACCCAGAACTGAAGTATCACATCACAGTAGCCTTTGGATGTGCAGCAATGCACTTTTATCTTCAAAGTGGGAAGTGCTTCTTGGCTAGATGGGCCAGAATCATTTATTTTATTTTTTCAGAGGGAAGTGAATAAATGTTTTGGCAGCAAAGCCACTCTATAAGTGTGTCACATTATGGTCGAGTGGTTTATGTTTTACCATTAAAAGCGTAATTCCTACATTTCACTGGTGTCCTGTAACATTAAATAACTACTTGAAGAGTCAAGTATAAAGATAAGGCTCCCTGCCACCTCATTCCCATTGTTTGGACTTGGCCTTGAGCGGCCCAGTGTGAAACTTGTGCGTTCAAAACTCTTTATCCCTGCAGCTCTCTGGACTGCCAGAGATCCCTTACCTTTAGCTGACTTTCAAATGAAAAAAACCAGCTTGGTTTAAAAACTATTACTATTAACCTGGAGGCAACTTCTTTGGTGGTGATGGATGATATAGATTCTGCCTGTTTCTTCCCATCCCACACGCAGGTTGCTGATCCCGAACCTGGAGTTCTGTAGGCAATATAGGGCCAAGCAGCTGCTGAATCCTCTTACTTATGATATGTTTCAGTGATGTTTGCCTGCTGAAGTGAGGATCATGCTCAGGAGTGGTATTATCAGAGTGGCCATTACAGTTTTGTTCTGTTCTAAAACTATGAAGATTTTATGTGCCTTTGATTTGCTGTTTGGTAGACACAGTTTATCAGCAGCCCTGTTAGCTTCTTCTACAAAGCAGGAAGGAATTAAGTTAATTGCAATAGTAATGCTCTTATACGGACCTGTCATAAAAGGAGTTAGTGTATGCCTAGAAAAATCCACAATTTCACATTAAAAAGTATTTCTCAATTTACACCACAAAAACTTTTAGTAGTGTGTTCTCATTACTCAATATCCAGTGATCACTGCTTTTCACGTTGACTCTCAGAGAAACTGCTCCAAAGTGTGCTAAATTCAACAGATGTTGTCTTACTGACTTCAAAAAGCCTGGATGTGGTTCAGAGAATGCCTGGCTAGAATGGTGTGCTGGCACTCACATTTCATTCATTTTCCTGAAACAGTTTAAATAAGTGAAAAAATACTGACCAGCAGTTGTTGAGAGGTTTATCTTGGTCCATAGTGAGTTAGAGGTGGAAAGTTTTGTTAGTTTGCTTTTGAAGTTTACTTTGTAGCTACAGCTCATTCATTGCAAAAGTGGGGTAGAAAATCAAAAATTTCCACAACTTTCTGACATGCAGAAACACTTGCTTGAAGATATGATCTCCTTTAGGGCAAGACTCCAATACCTCTAATAGCTTTGTGGGGTCTCTTATTCCTTTATCCAACCATTCTAAAAGAAGCTTGAGTGTTTGCAAACTAGTACCCAAATTTAACTAACTTCTCTGAGGTAACAAACAATTATAAAATAATACAGTTTTCCTGCAAGAGTGAATTGATAGTCTTGTTCTAAACATGTTTGATGTTGTGAGGTACCAAATTTGACATGGAAAGTCCAAGACACACAATCCTATTGACTGTGGTTTGTGTGGAAATTCCTCATGTCACAGAGACAACACAAGAGTTTGCTAAAGCAAGAGACAAAGTCTTCCTTTAAAAAGCTGTGGCAGTAAAATACTCCTGGGACACTGAGCCAAGAGTGATTTATTGCAGAGGAAAGAGTTGCACCACAGCAAAAGAATGTGCATGTTGGGTTTTGGGTGCTCTGTACCTGGGCTCAGTAGGACACTGCACTTACATATGTACATCCATAGTGTGTCACACTGCATATATTAAAAGGGAAAGATGTTGTTCCTTCTTAAATGGTGTTTTTAAAGTTTTTTTTTCTGGCAGCAGGAGTAAGACTAAAGTATGACATTATAGCAATTAAGCACTTGACTTGAGCAGGCTGTTTTCAGCCCAGTCACCATCATCCACTGAATAAAATTTTCTGTTACTTTGCTACAGAAAAAGAAGATTTATAGTTTGAGGACAAACTAGTTAAGAAGTAAACCCCAGGCAAAGGTTTGATGGCAACAGTCCTCAAGTATGAACTGCAAAATCTATACTGCTTTCTAGCCTCTAGGATTTTACAGCAGGGTAAATATGAAATTACATCTTGTGGTTGAAAGGGGAGAAGGAAAGAGAAATTGTTCCTGTCAGATGTGATCTCATGGAAAGCAAACTGGTGGTGGAATTGCTGGATTAAAGATAACAGAACCTCAATTTGTGGCTATTATTTTTTTCCCCAACCACTTTACTTTCAGCATTTCATAGTGGGGAGTATAACATTCTTCAGTCATTTGAAATAAAACAATTCAAGCAAAGCAAAAACCCAAGTAAAATTCAGCCTTTATTTATACCAGTTTGTTGGAGCTTTTGTAGAGACTCTCAATAGCAAAAATAACGTGCCAAGTGAATAAATCTTGTGGAGCACTGCATGGATTAATTTGATAGAAAGATACAGGCAGGGTCTCCTGGGCTGAACTGTGCTTGCACAGTGACTCAGGAGTTACACCTTCCTGGCCCAAATGATTCTGTGCAGCTGAAACAAAATTATTGTCCCCTACAAATTGCATCAAATAGTGCTCTGTACTGGGCAGGAGGAATAATCTATTTATTTTCTCTTAAAGGGTCAGTGTTATCCTGTTAAAATATGCTTCCTCAGGAAAACACTTCACAAAACTCCAAGAGTGATTCTTCCCTTTTTTTTTCTTTTTTTATTTTTTTTTTAGTTTTCTTGTAAGAGTTTCTTAAAACCTTTTAAGATATAGACACCATTGCTCAGTGGATTAGGCTCTCTGACTTTTACAGGAATACAGATGCCATGGACACTTTGAAATTCTCAGGCTAGCTCTGTTTTTTAAGCTTAATCTAGTCCTTAGGCTAGATTTAGATCTACATCTACATTTTTCTTCCTTTTTTAAGTGTTGGTTTGCAAGTGCAGTGCTCTGTAGAGGTCTCATAGTGGGACAATCCAGGTGTGGGATTCTATTTGGGTTTTTTCTAAATACTTTATTAAGATAGCTTGTGACAAATCCTGTGAAATCTCATCAGGAGCAGTACTTTTGTTGCTCCTTAGGTCTGGCCCTCTCAAAACTCTCTATTTCTGGTGTGTCAGTGCTTATAAATCGGGACATCCAGGACACAGCTGCACTGACCTCCCTCCAGGGCAGACATGGAGCCGGTTTGACTCATGGCAGAGCTAACATGGGTTTAAAGGCAGTGTGTCCTCTCCAGATGTTTTCAAGTGGACCAAAGAGAAAAGCATGAACACCCTGCCCAAAGGACACAGGATAGGAGAGTCACCTTGCAAACTGAGAGAAGAGGATTTCCTTGTGGTACCGTTTGAGTGTGCAGTGTCAGAAATGAGCTGTGTGGTTGTAAAAATGGAATTTGGTTGTCTTTGCAATGCAATTTTGTCTCCAGCAGCAAGTTAAAGATCTTTGTCTTTAACTTCAAAGGATCCTTCTGAGAGTAACTCATCATCTTTTTGCCTAAAGAGTTCAATTCCTTCAGGAAAGAGGGAATGGGCTGTGCAAGTTGAAAAAGCCTTCACAGCAGCTGGCATGTCCATTAAGCATTGCACTGCACCCTGCTCTGGTGGGGCTAAAAAAGCAAATCACCAGATTTCTATACATTTTTATCAAGATAAGGGAACACTGTGAGGTGCTGATTGAGGGTGTCCCCCTCTCCCAGACACTGAGCACCAGGACCCCCAGAGGAACCCATGCTGGAAGCCCAAAGAGGGCTGGGGAAGGATGGGTTTCATGACTGCACTTTATGCAGATGCTAAATTCCTCTGGAGAAATACCCAGGATGTGCTTGCTTTTCCTGGTTAGGGAGATCCAGTGGCTGTGACCAACAGCGCATGAAAGCCCCATTCTCCTCTCTGTGTGTTCCAGTTCAGCCTGGAACTGAAAAGCTTTCAGATTGCCCTCGTTCTTTAGCAGAATTGCTTTTTCTTCTCCTGCAGCACTGCTTTGTGTGTCAGAGGAAAATGTGTACCTTCCTCTCTTGTGGATACTTAAGATAAAAAGTTGTAGTAGCAATGGGTTGGGATGAAAGCCCAGAAGCTGGTGATCCAAAACAGCTCCTTCCAAATGCTTCTTTTCCATATTTCCTTTGAACACTGCTACTTTTTGAGGAGCTGGAAGGGAAACAGGATACCCTTGTTTGTGGATGCACACTTAGCCCAAGAGTGGGACAGCCTGCTCAGCTTCTGGGCAGCCTTGAGAAGCTATGTAAGAAGTGAGCTGCATTTACACAGTGCAAGTGGCTGCCTAAAATAAGCTGGAGTTTGCTTTTTTTTTTCTTTTTTTCAACTCACAAACATGAGTCGGTTCTTCACTTTACAAAGGTTTAGATACTGCACTGTGGTAGTGCATTAAAGTATTTTATTGCTTTAAAACATGCAATTACATTCTCTTAATTGAAAAGCTGCCATTATTTAAATAGCCTTTAGTCCACCAGTGTTGCCAGATATGTGACCGAGAGTCAGCCATAGCCAGGCACCCTCCAAGGTTTGGTCTCTGGGCATTTGTTTGTGAAAGGGTTATTTAGATACATAAGTTTGTCACACTTTAATAACAAAGAAACTGTGTCATCAAGCAGTTGGGAGTTTTGTACCACTTTGAAGTTCTACTGATGACACCTGCACATCAGGCATGAGCAGGATGATGTGCATTAGCCATTTTTGGGGTCAAACTGCATCTATTCAGCCAGTCATTTGTGGCAAGATGTGAATGCACTGCCCCTAGCCCCAGCACTATTTTTTCCTAGTTTCATAACTACTGTGTTGCAATTTGGTTTTGAGGTTTTTTTTATTTGTTTGGGGGGTTTTTTTGTTTTGTTTTGTTTTGAAATTTAAAGAAATGCTCTGTGCACGCTCGGTGCCACCCTGGCTTTGTCCTGAGGAGCCCACGGGACATCTGAAACATTTAGGACATGTCTAGACTGAAAGCTGAGCTGTGATGAAACATGCATGAGCTGGCAGGGCCCAGGCCTGCAGTGCCACGTCAGGCACAGATGGCTTAGCAATCTCCAGCCCAACTGCAGCTGCCAAGGAACCAAAGGAAAACTTTTGCTTTTAAGTAGACAGGAGCAAAGGCACTTGAGTGCTGCTTTTGGGAGCTGGGGTTAAAATCACAGTAATGGGAAGGAGTATTCCAGTGCTGGCTGCAGTCAGTCTTCCTTCCCATTGTCCTCAGAATAAAATCATCTGCAGGAACAGTTTTCAGTGTAGAAATTGTAATACAGTAAGAATTGAAATTTAGACACTGGAAACCACGGATGTAGTTGATAGTGCTTAATGTACAGGAAAGCTCAGCCCAAGAGGAAGACAAGCAGCTGTTAATCCAAAGACTGAGCCAACTAAAATGCAACTTGGGACCAGTAAATAATTAATAGATTAATTAATAAAGACTATTATGGTGATACTGTCATTACCTGTAGATCAAACTAAATCTACTCATCAGGGTAGATAACTGGCTGGTTATTTTTCTTGTCTGAAAACAAAGTAGAAACTTAAAATACAGCTAGTTACTTAGACTATGAATAGTATCCATGATTTTTTTTAAGTTCCTTCATATTTTATAATACTCAGCAAACATGAATGAATATTTATAACAGCTATTTTTCCTCTTACTAAAAAATAATGCATAGAAAGAGGGTTTTTAGGCTAAGATTTATAAAACTATGGTAGTTGAAATTGAGCCATGGCTTTATATGCAGTGAGCAGCATGACACTGAACACAGACAATTAAACTAGGGATACAGGGAAACTCTGCTCATAAATTTAAGGTGTGCCTGGATGGCAACTCCTTATTCCTTTATCTGAGTCTCATATTTAACAGGATGATTTTTATGAATTTTCTTGTCTGTTCATTGGTGATCACACTTCCCTGGGAGCTTTAGAGACCAAGTGAAGCAGCATCCCTAAGGTGGCTTTAATGCAGGCAATTTTTACCTTTAGAACTCCTGAGGGGAAAAAAATAGCAATTTGCCATCAGCCTCCAAAGGAGCTGTTTCTTGAGCAGCCTCAGGAGTGACCATGAGCTGGTGCCTGTATAATCCTGTTTCCTCCAGAAAAAGTACAGGTGTTGCCTTTTTAATTTCACTAATACACAGGCTCCTACCCCAGGACTGTGGTTTCAAGATACAAATGTAAACAGTGGCTTTTCACAGTCAGTATCCTGGGGTTTTAAATACCAACTAATCCTCGTGTTGTTCCCCAGTTGTGGTGTCCTGCACTCAGAGGTGAAGCCTCGTACAGAGGTGTCTATTCAGGAAGAACATCATTAACTCAGTGCTCATTTGCACTTTCAGGATCCCTTTCAAAAGGAAGCAGCATAATGTAAGAAATGCGTTTTGTAGAAGGGAAAAAAAAAAAGCCCTTTTGAAACATGGCAGATGCTGTTGTTTGGCTTTTGAGGGATCATTCCGTTTCCAACATCCTATTTTATTATGCCACCACTCTGCTTCTTAATTAGCTCCGGAGAGGGCTCAGGAATCCTTGTCTTGAGACTCCCTCTAGTGAGGAAACTCTGTGGAGCTCTGTGTGCTCCTTAGGTGAGAAATCCTTGTCGGAGCAGATGTTGGATCCCTTCTCCGCGGTGCTGAAAGCCTGGCGAGGTCCGCACAGCCGGCGGGGCCGGCGCGGGCTCAGGACTCCGCTGGCGGCCGCCGCAGTGCGCGGTGCCGGGCGGTGAATGGGAATTCCGGGCTGAGGGCTCGGCTCCACGGCTGAGCAACTCAGCCCCTCCTCCCAGCTGGGCCCTGGATTTGGGAATTGGGATAGCCTGGAAGGAGCACAGTGGGGTTAGAGGGCTGCCTGTGCCTCCATCCCACTTTCTGCCACGTCCCTGGTGAGAGGGAGCACAAAAATGGAAGCCCTCTCTCGGTGTATTATTAACAGCAGTGATAAGATAGCGAGAGAGGGTGTGAAATGAGATATTGGAGGGGAAACGGTGCATTGTATGCACTGGCACCTTCTTTAACACAGAAATGGCTCAGTGGGCAGTTTCTCGGGAGATCCCAGCTGTGAGCTATTGTGTGTTTGAGGAAACACACGTTTGAGCAAATACCAGTTGTTTGCACGGGGACCGAGCAGCAATTGCTGTGCAGTCACTCAGCCTAACAGCTGCTCGAATGGATGGAAAAGGAGCAGAGGGGAGAGGTCAGCTCTGGGGTGCTGCTCTATCCCTGCCTTTGTCACTGAAAAATACACCAGGTTTAGAAACCAGGTTATCTCTGGAAAAATTATTTTCCCTCACTGGTATTGTGCTTTACCACACAAGTAGGTAAGGTGTTATTTAGCATGGGTTTTGATAGTATAATTACAAAAACTGTTCCTATTGGATATAACCTGATTCTGGCAAGGGTAGCTTTTAAGGCATTAGGTAACATTAGGGTAACTGTAGATGGTTTTGGTATTTGCTGTCTATGGATGCATAAACAATAGGACTCAAACTTGTTCCCTCTTTTCTCATTATGTAAAAATAAACAATTCATTTTTAGAAAGGTAACTGAACTATAGTCAGCGTTGCTGTTTTCAGATGGAACACTCATTTCACAGCCTTGGTACAACTGGGACCAACCTTAGGGACAGCTCTTGGCATCTGCTACCTACTTTTGCATAAATCACCAAAGGACAAGCCCTAGTTCAAAGCTTCACTTCTTTGCAAAATCCCATATTTTTCCTAATCCAGATACAAGATGGAAAATTTTGACGTGGCTGGATATGGCATCACATCCTGTGGATGTCAGCAGACACCTTGCCCCAGCCATTCTCGCATCCTGAAGTGGCCAACACCTGGCCATGAACGCAAAATCTCTAGGCACAGAATGCAACCTATAGAAACATGTTTTACTAAGCCTACAGGTGCTTTACCTTTTTTGGGATGTCTGTTTTGAATGTGAACAAGTCAGGGAAGTGTGAGGTGGTGTTATGAGTTTGTAATGCTATATCACAGTAGGATTTTAATTAGTTTGTTTTGTATTTTTATGAATATAGAAAATTGAACATTCGAGTACCTAATTAGTGAATAGCTCCTGCAGTGAGGCAGCTGGTGCCAGGGAAGAACACAAGATCTCTTACATCTTGTTTTAAATTCACATCTTTCCAGAAAGCAAGAAGTAGAGGGCAAACAGGAAGGACTTCTAAGGAGAAGGCTTCAGGGTGACCTAACTGTGGCCTGTCACTGCCTGAAGGGAGCCTATGAGAAAGGCGGAGAAACTTTTATAACGACATGTAGTGACAGGACAAGGGGGAAATGGCTTCAAACTAAAGAGGGCAGGATTAGACTAGATATTAGGTTAGATATGAGATATCAGGAAGAAATTATTTACTGTGAGGCACAAGTTGCCCAGAGAAGCTGTGGATGCCCCATCCCTGGAGTGTTCAAGGCCAGGTTGGATGGGGCTCTGAGCAATGTGGTCTTGGGAAAGGTATCCCTGCCCATGGCAGGAGGCTTGGAAAAAGGTGATCTTTAAGGTCCTGTCCAACCCAGGCCACTCTGATTCTATGAATACAAACCCACTTCCTGCCCATTCACTAAAAATAAAACACTAGACTTCTGTCACTGTGCTGAGTTTCAGTTTAATCCAGTTAAAAACTAATCTATACAAAGTACAGAGTGGGGCTTTTTTTTTCTTTTTACATATATTGCACCAGAGATATGAATTTGTACAACATTAACCAAATTTTACCCCTTCATCCTCCTACCAAAATCCCAGCCAAGTACAAAACCGAATCTCTGCATCTTTGTGGTGGAACTGGTGTCTGTATAAAGTTAATTTTGTTGTAATCACCTCCTAAATGAAAAGCAGAATACAGGCGTAAGCACTTGTGCCCATGATATTCCAGTCCCTTATTTCTCGGTGGCTATAGTTTTCTACTTCCCCAGTCACAATTCTTTACAAAACTCTGGATGTTTCCAAGTCAATGGGATAAGGGGGCCAATTGCCAACAGCAGTCAGGACCTTACAATCAAATCTAAGAGGCTGCACCAAAACTGAAGCTTGAGCATTGCATTAGAAAGCCATCATGACATTTAATGGCATTTGTCAGGAGGCAGAAGTAGCCTGAAGGAATGATTTGTGTGGTAGTAATGCCTTCACACCAAAGGTTCAGTCCTTGAATTTCTACAAACCGCTGTGGCTGTATCACTTGTCCTCTGTAGACTTTCATGTGGGATGGGGAAAACACAGTAAGATCTCCTCTCACCTTCACCATGACATTTGAATAATTCCCTTTCTTTCCCTCCTCACCCTGTTACCCGTTATCAGGCTACAACCCCAAAGCCAGGGCTGTGCCCAGAGAAACTTCATGTAGCTGTAACTATGTCTGGGCCTCTTTGCAAACAGATGAGGCTGTTGAAAGATATTGTAGTCTCCAGACAAAGACAAAATCAAACTGTTGTTAGAATAGCATAGAAATGACAAACAGTGGAGACACTGGTTTTGCACATTACTTGCATAAAGAATGAAAAAAAAAAAGGTAAAATAAGTCAAATTGAGTGGTATAAATGAAGAAAATCCAGCATGACAACTTACAGGATAAAATAGATAAGGAAACCTAATCTGTTCTGGCACTGAGTTCTGCTGCATTGTGTGGAGAACACGAATATGCCCAGGTCTGATGAAAGAAGCCTTGAGCATGGAAGGAATGTGCCTGGCTTCCCTCAAAGTTCTTCAGTGAAAGATATTCCCCAAATGTCATATGTATAACGCAAATGTTAGCAATTGCCTTCTGGTTTTTTTGAGTTTGCCTAAAATATTCAAGTCTTACTCTGAAAGGAACATCTTTGTCTTAACAGAGGCGTGCTTCTGTTTCTTTGCTCAAGCCCCAAAATATCTCTTTTAATGCCACTGTCAGCAGTCAGCCACAGAACAGGAAGGAAATGTAAAGGATGCTAGCAGAGGTGTGTGTATCCGTTCAAAGCCAGCATTATACAATCAGAACAACCCATGTTTAAAAAACAAAACAAACAAAAAAAACAACCACAAAACCCCAAGCAAACAAGGAAATCCACACAGGGTTTATACTTTAGGATAGTTTCAGTTTGAAATGAATGAGAAGCAGGGACACTGGCAAAACTTTTCAGCATTATAATAAAACTGACATGAAAATCAACTTACTCTTGTAAAATCTTGCCTTGCAATACTAGGGACCTACCCTGGTTCAATACCAAAATATTACAATCAAGTAGCACCCCTGGCTTAGGACACTTCGTAACCTCAGACCAACTGCTGAAAGACTCACGAGAATCAATAGAGAGACCCTTAACAAATCCCAGATTCGTGTCTGAGAAGAGCTCTCTGAAGCACATGGTGCACTTTGAAAAATCTGGTTTTATTGTAGGAGGTAGGAGAATCTGCACAGAAAAAGACAATGAGTCTTGTTCTGTTTTGCACAATATTTCCATCAACATAAAAAGCTTACTTAATAACATGCAAAATTTTGAGATCAGCTGGCATCTGATGAAAGAAATGGGGACAAAGTACTGTCCCAAGGGCCAGCTGAGCTTTCAACTGCTACACAGAATTAATCTCAGCAAGGAGGACGGTTCAGATCAATAAACAACAAGTACAGTATTCCTTTTGAAGGCTTTCAGTGAAATTCTTAGGTTTCTGTAAACATGAAAAATATTCACTGTTCCACATAATTCTTTGCTGTGTTTAAATTTTAGAAAGTGCAAATTTTCTGTGATTAAGAAGTTTGCCTTTTATTTGGTCTCAAAGAAGAAAGTTTGGTAGTGCTGGAAATAGGCCTTTATCTATGGTCTTTGTTTCCCCCTCTTTTGCTTTTCAGCATTTCTGGAAAGTTTCCACATCAAACTAGACCCAACTGAACATTCAGGCCTGTTCCCTGCTTCCTCTCTGAGAAGATTCCGATTCATGCCTAAACACAGAATGGCAGACATCTCCTCCGCCTTTGTCAGGGGAGAGTTCAACAGCTCAGGCCCCTGGCCATAAAAATTTTTAGTCTTAATAGTTTCCTTAATTTCCTCCTCTTTTATAGCCTCTACATGATCCCCTTGTGTTTCTCACTGATGCACTGGAGAGAAAATTAGTTTAACTTATAAATCGAATCTGACTGACACTTCATCTCTAACATTCCCGATGATTTTACAGTCTGAGGGAGAAAGTGGAGAGTTCATATTTCACTCTGATTTCCTGCCCCCCCATCCCTCCCACCCCTTCCCCACCCCAAATAATAAAGATGCTATAAAGTTGAGGCACAAGTGGTTAAGGGTGAACTTGATCAGTTCTGACAGCTGGTTCTTGGCCATGTCCTGGTGGTAAAGGCTGATCACCTCCCGCTGGGTGTTTGGGTGCGTCTCCAGCTTTGTGTTCACCAGCTGGAAAACAACAAGAGAACCATTTGTAACTTCTCGGTAAACTGGCCCCAAATGTGAAAATTCTCTAAATGAAACTTTCTAACATAGGGACACTCAAACAAAACCTTCTATTTTCTGGTTTATAAGTGGAATCAAGAGTTTTCTGTGTGCCTAACAATGAAATTGGATTGAGATTGCCCAACAGACTGCACTATTAGTCTGTGTTACCTCTTAGATTACAAGTTGTTTCTGTGAAATATTCTCACTTACATAACACTTTGTTCTTTCTGAAATATACCATGGTTTTATGAGACCTTTAATCCCAATATGGGAAGCTTGAAAAAAAATAAGTAACAACTTTCTCCCGTATGTTACTCCTCACTGCATCAGTTTTTACAACGTTGTCCCTTTGCCTATGTTTGAATAATACTAATTTTCATAGTTTGATGACGATTTCAGAACATGAAGCTCTATTTCTGGATTTTTTTCTTTTCCCCTTAAATTACTGTTGGTAGCTCCAGTGGCCTACAGATTTAAAGTAGTGTCTGCTTGGATATTCTTGATTCAGTGAATGAGGAGTGACCATTTCTGGCTAATATAATGAATTCTTATGACACCTGATTAAATGATTTTGCAGAAAGATTTTACATAAAACAATGCATGTGTTAAGAACAGTATCTGCTACAGTATCAAAAGATGTATCATCTGCAATTACCCATGATGGTTTTACTGAAGGTGAGGGGAATTTAGGCTCTTGGAATGAAGGACCATAAAATGAAGTTACCCACAGGCAGTTTCAAAGCAAATAAAAGACAGAATTAAATTGGTTCTGAAATCTCATCATCTCCCTTCACAGAACTGAGTGGGCAGAATTTCAGGGTACCCAACAAAGTAAGCTGTAATCACTGAACACAGCTCCTGAGGTTTGAAATCCCACTGTTGGCCCTGCAGGAGCAGTTAAGAGCTCCTAGTGTTCAAAAGGCTGCCTGGATAGACCTGAAGCTTGTATATGAGATCAGTGTCAAGAAGTTCTTGAGCTTCACTGATCATGCCAGCACATGAACATGGAAGCCAACAAAGCCAGCATAGTTTCAAAAACCTTTCTAGAGAAGAAGAAAAAGCTAATTTAGGATGCATGGGGCAGCAGAGCCCCTTTAAAGCACAAAGGAAACCTGGGGAATCTGCTCTGGATAAGAAATGCTAATATATACTCGTCTGTTTTGCTGCCACCACTGATAAGATGCAGTGATTTATTATGCCACTACCTTCTCCTGAGGGTGTTGAAGCATTGGTCATTCATAGTGCCCAAGACTACCTTCTTGTGTCATGCTGCATCCAGTTGCTGGTAGATTGGCCACTGAAGATTTTAAATGCTTTGATTTGTTCTGCAGCCTGAAACTGCAGTGCAGCCATAGAACATGGGACAGACCTGGTCTTTTGTATGTCTCTGTTCTTCTCTGCATGCTCAGAAATCCTGGACACCCTAGATCTCAGTAATGTAGACTGATAGGTACAACACAATACTTCTTTGCCTATTTGATGCCTTGTGTTAGGACTCTGGTTTCTTACTATGGACTTTCAAGCAGTGAGATTTCAGGAGTACTTAGGAGAGTTACATACTTCCCTCTTAAAGACAGGTTAGTGAACCTCTGTCCAGAGGTCGTTAAAGCTGCATTAAGTTAATAGTTTTAACAGAAACTATGGAGGTAATGACTTTTACATTGCAGATCTTATTTTAAAGTTTGTGTATCTACACAGAAAGACACATACGGGGTTGGATTTTCAGTTCTCCACCTGGTCCTGCAGGAGGATTTCCTTGCTGTAGTTTCTTTTGTTCCATCTGTTTTACAACCTGGTGAAAAATAAAATACAGCAGCTGAAAAACTTGCATTTGTCAGCTTTCTCTGATGTGACATAAATGAATACACCTAAACCAAATTTTGCAGTTATGTAAGGTCTTTCTTAGTGGGTATACTGCTGAGTTGCTTTAATTCTGAACACCAGACTGTTTTGCTGTGGTACCATTAGTTTAGAATTCAGCTGGGACTCATATGAGAAATCAAGGTAAATCTCCAGAGAGGGGGATTGTGAGAAGCCATTACACTTACAAGGACAGAGAAAAAGTGAAAACAAATATATTCTGTCCTCATACAAGTACCTGCTGAAGCTCTTGTTTCTGAGCCTGAAGCTGGTCGTGCTGCCTCTGTAGCTCTTCCTTCTGTTTCTGAAGTTCCTCTGCCTTCTTTCTGAGTTCATCTTCCTGCTGGGAAATGTGATTTTCAAATTCTTTCAGCTCATCCTCAGTGAAGAGCTGCTGTTGATCTAGTGTCTGCAAGAAAATACATACAAGTGTGAATACTTAGCCAGGAAACCATGTGTACTTTATATTATTCTTACTAAAATTCTTGCACAGTTCACTAAAAAAACCTCAGAACAAAATACCAAGACATGACACTGTGTACACTCATGAAAACAGCAAAACAGTCATTTCTCAGCTATTTTCTCAACAAAGCTCTACTACGGATTTAGACACAGGAGAAAAACATCCTCTTTCTTCCAGCTGAGCTCTTCTCTTCCCTTTGAAGTGATTCATAAACAAAACGTCCATTTCCATTTGAAAAGCACGTGTGAAAAGCTCCTCCCGAATCCCCGGGGTGGCGCCAGACCCTTTCCATCCGCATCCCATTGGGCTGCGGCAGCCGAGCGCTCCGCTCAGCCGAGGGGTGAGGACACACCCAGCACAGCAGGGCTGGGGACCACCAGAGGTCACAGACGTGCTGCTTGGCCTCCTGGGCCAAGTGCTGGTAATGGTAATGCTGTGTGTGTTGTACTTGGAACACGTTTTCATTACCTCCCAGCTATCTGGCTCCAGAAATTCCTTTTTCTCTGTAGCTCGCAGGAACTCTTCCAAAGTCACTAGCCGGTCCTTGTTGATGTCAACCTGTTGGAAGCAAAAAATTAAGCTCAATCTAAAGGACAGGTTTTGGTGGAGCTAATGTTTTAATTTCATCAATCAAATATCTTCAAATGCAACCATTTTACATTTTTTAAATGTCCCATTTTCAAGGGAGTGCCCACAACATTTTCTGAAAACTTCTCTCACAAGCTTATGTAGCTTAACAAACATAG
The DNA here is from genome assembly GCA_013397115.1 of Edolisoma coerulescens. Lineage (NCBI taxonomy): Eukaryota > Metazoa > Chordata > Aves > Passeriformes > Campephagidae > Edolisoma > Edolisoma coerulescens. Next base: position 1,023,198 of record VWZW01008023.1, on the reverse strand, counting down.
AACTAAAAAGTAAATCCTAACATTTCACTTCAAAATTCATTGGCTTTATTAGAAACACTTGTGTTCACAGTCCCAACACTAATACTGGAATGTNTTTTTTTTTTTTTTTTTTGAGAAAAATGTTTTGTAGCTTTCTGGTAACTACTCTGACTCACAGTTACAAAATTATCTCCACTGTTGGAGGGGGAGGTTTTGAAAAACAGAACTCCCACCCAACTGAATTGTGTCGGAATCCTTTAAGGGGAAGGGAGGAAATGCTTCCCTTTATGACTAATAGATGACCAGGCCTGCTCTGTTCCTCAGGTTTAAGGAATACAGTTGAATACAGAAATATTATGGGTGGAAAATACAGTGGTTCAAAACCCCCTTTCCATTCCGGTGTCTCCTGAGCTGAAAACCCATCAGTGAAGGAATTCACTGTCACAGGTGATACCTTGAGCTCTGAGCCCCCTTTTAAAGGGACAAAGCTGAGCTATATGAAAGAAGACATTGCTCTACTCCCTCTTCTCACACCTAAATCTTACCCACTTGCCAAGTGCCAAAGCACATTTAGAATCTTCCTTGTTTGACACACAATTCACGAGGAATTTCTGTTTAATCTCAGAATCTGCAAACAACCGAGGCTATAGCACAATTGTTTCTCTGGAACTCCTTAAATAAAAACTAGTCAGCAGGCATTACATCAGAATACAGGGACAGGGCTTGAGAATTGTAACTTTGCATGAATCCCAGCACAAGCAGCACTCAGTGTGACAGGCCATCCCTTTCTGCTGCACTTGGACAACACTTCACATTAGGGGAACTGTATTTTTTGAACACAGAAGGGAATCAGCCCCTACCTCGTTCATTACATGTTCTCTCATTCTCAGCCTTTCTTCTTCCATTTCAACCATGTCATCCTCTTCGTTCTTGGGATCATAAACTTTTTCTAACTGAAATTTAAAATTAGTACATGTTAATTTGAAGAAAAGGCTGCTCATTCAAATGGCAGAGCATATCTGGAAAAGGGGTGTGAGATGTTGCTCTGTGTGTACAAGTTTCCTCTTTCAGCACAGTATTTAAGCACAAGTGAACCTTTCTTTCCTAAGAATGAAGTTTTCAGTTAATTCATGTGGTCTGCTACAATTCAGTGCTGTGGATGTTACAGTAAAGTTGATCTCAGTGTGCACAGCCTGATCCTACATTTGATTCAAAGCAGGCAGAGGTTCCACGTGGTTTCTGGAATGGGAGAGAGTGGCTTTTTCACCAGGGCACGCAGCTGACCCCGTAAGCATTCAGGATATCACAAGACAAATTCGGTGCCAAATTTAATGGTTCACTTCTCTTCTTGCACAATGTCTTTCTGGAGAGTTCATGCCTATTTGCTTCTACTTGGCTTTCTCAGGCACTGAGCTTCACTTGCCCAGCCACAGGTAATTTTAAGGCCCCAGGCTATTAGTTTTTACACTACAAAACTATAAAACAGTGAGACATCTGTCAAAAAAGACTGCACTACATCTTCATTGTAGTGAAGGGGATTATGGCAAACTATTGTACCAGAGTTGAATTTTCAGACAACAAACCAGGGCTTAAAGAAACTAAGAGCTTGTCTACTTTATCAGATGTGCTTCAAACTAGCCAGACACAAAACATTAAAAATTTCTGTAGCTACTTCCACAGGAGTGTGACCTTTTTTCTCATAAAACTTGTTGATAAACACTGAATGAACACAGGTGCTCACCTTCAGAACCTCAAAAGTTCTACTAGGCTACATCTAGGGAGAGCAGGAGAGCAGCTCTCTACATTGCAACTTATACAGGTAATACCTATCCTGCAGGTTAGTTATAAAATCTCCAGCAAGCCTGGGGCAGAGAAATACATGAGCACTGATATCTGACTCTTATGCTTCAACTAATTTATTTTGCCAGCTGATAGGTTTTATACTTTTGTAGAAATATTAAGGATGCACAAAACTTGGCATGAATACTCTTATTTTGTAGTCCAAAGCCTCCAAATATACTTGGGAAAAACAGACATCCCTGTAACCATTTACTGAAAGAAGTTAAGCTTCTGAATATTTATTTTTACCTCTTTAGTAAATAGAGCTTCTAATTCTTGCTCATCCAGGAAACCATCATTATTGACATCTACAAAAGAAGTTTTAAAAATACAAGCTGAGTACATATGGAAAGTTATAGGTGTAATAGATGTTAAGAGAGTTAAGTAAAGATCAGTGTACACATCTCATTTAACAGGAAGTTGGTTACATAGGTTGTTTCTTCTGTTTAGGTTTTTATCAGGCATTGGCTGGAGTCTATTGCCACTTTTGGTTGGTTGAACAAGTCTAGAGCAATCTCTCTACTACTTAGATTAGCAAACTGAAATAGGTCACCACAGGATTGCACAGACTGCAACTGCCAAAAAATATTTCTGAGAACAAGTTGTCCCCATTTAACCACTAAATTTGTAATTAAGACTCGGGAGCAACAAGATTCTGCAGAAAGACTTTAACTGACAATATGACTCTCAATAAGAATTAAATACATGAAAATCTATATAAACATGCAGCACTTGAGATAAGTGTGAGATGACTTTTCATGACAAATGCAGAGAGGAGAATTCTTGATAATTAATAACCCATCTTTTATCCTACATTGTGCTCTGAATACTGTTACACTACCTCTGACATGGAAAGACAATGTCTACTTCAAATTATTAGCCAGTATTTTTGTGCAATTGCTTCGAAGTTTTCTATATACTAAGCTCTAAGGCAACAGGTGATTTCAGCTGTTTCTGTTTTGGTAGGGTTTGCACAAACAAGCTACCAAAAACTTTCAGAAAGCTATCTTTCAAAATCTCTTTCTAGAAAGAAGAGGTAAGATTGAGTAACTATAACTAGATGATCTTTAAGGTCCCTTTCAACCCAAACCATTCTGTGATTCTGTAATACATACTTATTATATATTTTATAAACTGAGATAAAAGTTCAGACTCAAGCTAGAACACTTTTCTGCATCTAAATCATCATCTTTGAGATTAGTCAAATTCTGTGTACTGTTCAACCCTTTGCAGCCTAGGGCCAGGCAGGCTCTACTTAGGGGTACTTTATGATGAAGCATTTAACAATATCAGAACATGAGGTTGCATGGTGACATAATCACATGTAAAGCAAGATGTTCATTGAGAAGCATCCATGTCTCTGCTACTGCTACTACTTATTGTTTCTAGGTGCTCATTCCTCAGAAATCTAGAGGCAGGATTAGAGGGGTTTTGTTTTATCAAGGGAATCTTGTGGCTTCTGAAGAGGCTTGGCCCTTCTATGACCATTCCAAAGATTAGGAGTGTCTGGTACTTATCTGCAGAGATGATGAGAAAGCAGGTTTTGCCCCTACACAAATCTCTGAGGATTTATTCCCAATACATACTGTGCAAATAAAGTTATAGATGTGGACAGCCCTCTAGGTACCCATACTTTCCTGAGGAATCACTACTGGTTTTTGCCTGTATGATTTTAGGAGTAGTTAAATAAAACTCTAAATGTTTTTAAATTTTAAACTCCATTTAAAACATTGCACATAATTTACAAACAGTAACAAATATTTTCTCCTCTGTACTATTCAGATTCATCCAAGTTGCTTGAGGTGTAAAACTTCATCCTAACATATGACAAACTTGTCCTCAGCAGAACGCAACAGAGTCACTTCACTTGTTCATTAGATTAAAACTAAACCTCTTACCGTGCAATTTGAAAAATGTTTTGGGGTCAAATTCATTAGGATCTAGTCCATCTGCTTCTTCCCACACCTCTTTCAGTTGATCTTTGCTTCCCTATAGATTGGTTACAAAGAAAAACTATTCAAAAGACAATTTAGTGTAATTTTCCTGCATTACCTTTGCATTATGGTTTCTCTGAAAGGCTTTCTTTATTTGCTGATTAGTCATGTGGAAACTGGAATCAGTGGCATTTTCTTTCATTCCCTTTTGGTCAGGTCTAATACTTTCATCAGACAGAAAGGCCCAGGGAAAGAGGGAGTGTAAAGGAAATGCATGTTCTGTGGAAAGGACCACCTGTAATAATCAGTCATGGCCACAGAGCCCCAGCCAGAAACAATAGCTGAAGGAAGCTGAATTATTTTGCCTTTCCTACAGCAAATGGGACTGTGATGCAGTTCGCTGCAGGCCAGGCGTACCATGAAGGCATCCCTACAGTTTTGAATACTGTTCTGGCTTCTTCCTCATTAATTCCAGTGTTTTTGTAAGAATTCTGGCAGCAAATAGCACACCTGTACAGAAAGAATGGGGTTTATACAGTGGGGTTTGTAATGCTCTCAGCATTGTGCCCACTCTGCTCCCAGGTCAGTGAGAGGAGGCAAATGATGAGAACAAACAAAATACAACCTTCTGTGTATCAGCTTTTTCTCTCTGGAAAGGAAAGCTTGGACTCAGTCACATAAGAACAGGCTGTGGCCTTACAGGATGGTGAACTTTAGGGTGATCTCCATGTTTTTTCTTCATCTCCTCAAATTTGGATTCTTCTCGCTTCCTCTTTTCTTCATCCAGTGTTTTTAAATACTCTCTCCTCTCGTGTTCTTTCATCATCTCGTATTTCTTAAACTCCTCATGGCGAGTCTTATCGTAGTTTTCCAGGTCACTTGTAGCCTAAAAATACAGAGATATGCAGACATATGATTATGTAACATAATCTGACATTAAAAACCCTGTATTGTTCAGATCCGTGGGCAAGGCTGGCCATTTTGCCATTCAGGGCAGACTGGCTGGGGCTTCCTTTCACATGACAGTGATGCAGAAACATCTCTCCTCCTTTTGTCATTTTCACAGAAATTAATTTGTAAGGATTCATCTGCTGGACAATTTTTGCAATTACACAGTGCTGTAAGAAGGCATCAAGGTGTCCTTTCTCATCAGTGAGTAATAAATGAACTCAAGTTAATCAAGTCCTATACTAATAGTAACATTAACTCCTTGATCATTTCAGAATAAGAACATTTGTAGCTTATCCTACAGTCTAATGACTAAAGTGCCTTCATTAATAATAGGACTTAGTTTGCAGCAGCTTAATACAGATTAAATAAACCCCCTCCCCCCCAACAATTAAATGGAGAGAAAGGGTATGAGAGGAGAATTTCTGACAAGTTCTTGTATAAAGATGTGTCATTTCCACACAGGCTAAGGTATTAAAGGATGTTTTGGTAGTGCTTTTCAAAGTAACATGTTTAGACTTGATACTGTCCCTCCACTATTTACATTTTACTTTTCAGATTCACTGTATGTTTTAACAAATAATTCCAAAGCTAAGACCCCCTTAAGTACCCATTACACCCTGTCAGTATTTTGGTTGAGAAATGAGAAGACAAAGCAATAAAATACGTAATAAAAAAGAACTGCCCTGTTAAGGATATGCTTCTCCAAGCCAACCAGAATTTTCCCAGAAGTGATGTGCAGAGATGTTTAGAAAAATTATAACTTCTCTATAAAAAATAATTTTACAGAAAATGGAGATAAAATCTTCCAAGGGTAAAAAAACTGCACAAAAACTACAGAAATCTTGAAATATACCTTATCTTTCAATTTATTTTGAAAGCATAGAAACTGTCAAAATCTCATGTCAGACATGCAGTGCTCTCTAAAGCACAGCTGAGGTTGAAATCATTTTTCCCCTTGGGAAGTGTATTTTTCTCTAGCTATACCATGCTTAGCTTAACTGCATCCCCTAAAAAAACCCCCACACCTGTGACAGATACTGAATCTGCTGAACAGACACTGAATGCCATGCCCAGCATAAGCAATTTCTAATATTGCTGTCTTAAATTCTGCTCTGCTGTGGTTTTGCAGCTTGGTGTATATATAATGGATCCCAAAATTCATATGGTTAGGGTAGGGATGATGATTTACATCATTCTGTGAGACTCCTATATGATGTAGAAACACAAATCAGAAAATACACCTGGGAAAAATGTACCTATCCCACCTGTACTTAATTTAAAGGCTCTCAGAAAGGTGTATTTTATTCCCCAAGTTGTTTGTAGCATATGAATGCAAGTCCTCTTAAGATGACATCCCAAAATTTATGGACTCTTTTGCATCATGCACACTGGCAACAGTTTTCAAGTGTGCATGGAGACAACTCACTTTTTTCTGAAAGTGAAAACTGCACGTCATTTATAAAATGTGGTATATAGGAAAGGATTTCCCTTTACCAGAGGTAAAAAGCATAATAATTAAAACCCCCCACAGTAGTTCATATCTGGCACTCACTGCTTTGATCAGCATATCCAAGTCTTTAGGTTCGAAGGTGTCAGGATTCTGATGGTTCAGGTGCTCAAACTGCTTAAGGAGAGCCTGATGGTCTATACCAGTGTCTGGAAGAACAGGCACACATGTAAAACACTAAAGTAAGTTTGAAATCCAGCAAAATCAAGAAGTCTTTTACATGGGAGCTTATGCCCTGTAAGTACCTGAGGTTCCCCGAGGACTGAATAATTTTTTGATTTTTGGAGGAAACTACAGCAACATTTTTAGTGTCACTTTTCCTGAAGGAGGTTGGCAAACTTGATGGCAATTTGCACTACATTCCTTCTGGTGGGTCAGTGCTGCATTGCACACCATCATTTTACATGCACAAATTACAGCTTCTGTTTCAGCAAGGGAAACTATGATCAATTTGAGCTTTACAAACTAAAAAATATATTTTATCCTCTTTTATATAAATGAGATAGTTGAAACTGTGCTCTATCAAAGCTAACAACTTCCATATTTTTCCTGCACGGGGAGAAGTCTTCTACTGCCCTGGATATTTTGCAAATGACACAAATCTGGCCAAAGATTTATGTACAATATGGTGTAAAATTGTATCAAATCAAATAAGCAAAGATTCAAGCTGCATTTGTGGAAAAAAAAGAAATGCAAGACAGTGGAGAGTCAGGTCTTGTGTCTAAAAGCTGGAAACATTTTCTCTTCCTTATGACCTGAGTGATACCCACCAATATCAACACACAATGCACTGACAACTCAAGGCATTTCTACCCCAGGCTTTTCTAGCTGTTACCCTGGTCTCTGAACACCAATGCTACATAATAACATTCTCTTAAGAAGTGTATGCTTTGATATGTTAAGTACAACAATTGTGACAAGCTTTTACTAGATGGTTTAGCAAAAAATATTTTATTTGCTTAAAAAAAATTGGAAGCTACAATTTTGAACATACTGTTCTTTCACAAACTATCTGCTTTACAATCAATGCTCTGTTTGTATTATCACAAAACAGCAAATGCTGGCCAGGGCAGATTTCAACCATCATTCCTCCCTGGTGAGATCATAATTTCTGTTTAAATATATGTGCCTTTGTCTATGCTTGAAACATTTTTAGAAGTGTAATAATAGACTTAAGAACAACCAACAAACAATAAAAAAACCAGCCCCCAAACCCATTTTCCTCCATTTCTTACATTTAGGGGGAAAGACTGATTCTATTTGACACTATTTACTTGCCACATTACAGTATTATCTGAGACCCAACTCCTAACATTCTTCTGGCCTGTACTGATCAGTCAAGTAGGATCTTGGTGAAGATGTTTAAAAACACATCTGGATGAGGACTGAAGATATGCAGAATATAATCTCAAATCTGGTTTTCTGGGGTTTTTTAAACCTGATCCAGCTGAGAAGAAAGAACAGAGGAGGGGTTTGTGGGCCTTTTTTTTTTTTCAGATCAGACAGAAAACTAAGATACTAAGTGGTGTTATAGGGAAAAGATTACAAGAGCAAATAAAAGGAAATCAAACCACTCTGCCTGCTGCTACTATAATGCTCTTTGTGCATATTCCAAGATGCTGTCTAGGTGTGTAGATGCAGCTGTATTTTATAGGTAAGCTGGCCGTACTTGTATAGGATGTGAAGTACTCATGGGCAAAGCTGACTATAAACTTTGCAAAATGTTTTCACATCTTAGTATTCATCTGAATATTCTGAACTGCAATCATCTGTTCTCAAATGTAAGATCTCACATTTACGTGGTAAGATCTGAGCTGTTGGGGGATATTATTTTTCTAAAGCACATTCTGTTAGTTACTATTGATTTATGAAAGTAGAGAGGGGTAGAAGTGATCAGTCCATTAAACTTCAAAATACGTAAAACAACTATGTACACACCCAGGTACCATCAGCTGCTGTCACCTGGCTGTGAATGACACCATGATGTCACTGGACTGCTTGTCTGCAACAGGAGCAACATCCCCATAAACATTTATTTGCACTTCTTCAGTCTATTTGCCACATCTAAATTTAGCTTAGCCTGCAAGACAGATCCTTATTCTAGGAGTATTTTAATTTGATACATTATGTATTCAATTCTTTGGGATCCCCCTTGAAAACCTGCAAACATCTTTGTAAGAATAAAATACTGACAAAAAAAATTCATTTGCTACCCCCTAAGGATACGAAATACTGTGGCATGTTGTTTTCTTAAACATAGTCCTACTGTGTTACTGGTTCTCTGTGAGTAATCTATGAACTGATGCATTACAAAAATAAGAGGCTGAAAATAAGAGGTAGAAGTATCTGAAAAATCCACTGACAGAAACCAGTTCAGTTATTTATAAAACAGAGACGGCTCTTCTCTTCTCCCCGGTTTCCTATAAAGACAGGTCTCTAATGGCTCCAGGCCAGCTCAGGAAGGACATTCACTCTCAGCTTAGTCATTATTGGTGACAACAAGCAGTGCACAGCTGCTGGACTTGGACACTTCTTTAACACAATTCCATCTGTTAACTCACCTAGATAAATTCTGTATTCTTACCTTGAACAGAATCCATTTTAGCTTTAATTAACATTCTTAATCTTGCTACCTCTTGTCTTTTTAGTTCATCCAGCCGTGTTCTCACATGGTGGCTTACTAAATCGAGCTCTCTGCTTAGCTTTCCACTCTGTTAAAAAACAAAAAAAATATGTATAAACACGGGAAGAAAGAAGCCTTTAGGATTCCCATTAGATATAAGCTGCAAGACAGCAGCCTAATGGCAGTCTCTGGCAATACTGTTGCCCACAGCGTAAGAATCTCAACATTTTTTCAACGAGCAGATTCAAAATTTTTATGCCTATGGTTACAGAAACAGAGAGGAATCCTAAAAGCTTTCAGAAAAAAAAATTTTTAAGTATCTTGTTCCTCCAAAGATCAAGACCATAACCTTGAAGGACCAATGCCTAATAACATTTGTGACAAATTTCTTGCTCAGATATTCTCAGCTGAGTTCAAAAGAACTGTGAGAAGCACACAAAGCGCCTCATCCACTCGAGGAGGGCTGTTAGACTTGAGGGAAGGTACAGGGCAGCAGCAGCCACCAATGTGTATTGCAAGAACCTGGAAATGGAGAGTAATCTCCAAGGGTGACACTAGACAGAGCACGGAAGGCAAAGAAGCCACAAGCTGCCAACAGCAACATGTGGGATTAAAGGAAACACAAAAGGCAGGATCTCCTGCAGTCTGTCACTTTAGACTGTTTCCTACTCGTCCCTTCCTAAATTTCTAGCTCCTGAAGGGGCAATGTAGAACAGCCACCACCTAGAGCCAGGAACTAAAGGAACACAATACAAAATACGTGGCTCATCATGATGGATTTGGTTAGCGTTAATTTAATTATTTTTCTGAACTTACCTTTATTTCCTCTATGTCAGCAGTCTGGAGTTTCTCCCTGAAATGCTTATCAGTTTCCAAGACATCTATTACTTGCCTGAGATATTCATCATAATAGAGTCCTGTATCCTTAAAAAAAAAAAAAAGGAAATTGAGGAAAGAATATATGGACAAACAATTAGTTAATTAGTTTTGTTTAAATACAGTTACTAAACTGACACTCTAATCTCAGCAACACAGGCACTATGCTGTTTTACATATCTTTGTTTTTTCAGATTTGCATCACTGCCCTATAGCAATTTATGATCCATTTGTTTCAGCAACTGACAAGGAAGAGAAGAAAAGTGATTAGGAATCCTTGTAATACACAAGCTTTTGTCACATTAATACAGTGTGTGGATTTTTTAAAACAGTGCAATTCATTTGTTACTGTTCTATTTGAAACACTGAACTGGACTCAGTGAGTGGAATTTCCTAAGGCACCACCCAATCACTTGAAATAAGTCTCTGTGGAACAGTATGCTCTTCCTGTTGTAAGCTGGGAATTCCTTCCATGTGCCACCTCACCTTTAGCAGCTCACTGAAAAAAAATAAAGAGCAAATTTAAACAGAACCTCCCCATAGTAAATGGCACGCACTATGACAATACTGGGGAATATCAGTTTCCTTCTAAAGGAGTTTGCTGTATCCAGATTACTAACAATTAGGATAAACACTTAGTCAGATAAGTTTCTTTATACTTACTGGATTTTCTACCTTCTCTCCTTCTACATGGCCTTCTGCTTTGACTTTTGTCTTATCTATGTCTATAGGAACAGCTTCCAAGGCCATTAGGAGACATGTCATCAGCAAAAGACACTGTTGGGGCAGGACAGATAAGCTCTTCATCTGAAATGAGACCAGGTCACAAAAATTAATATACATCATGTTAGTATACTGTACTAAATTTTTTTTACATTCCTACATAGATACCTGTAATAACCCACTTTCCTCACCATGTTCTGCTCTCAAGGAACACGAAAACTCAAAGAAGTAAATACAGCCTTAATTTTTAAAGGCCATTCTTAGGCAGACAGATTTCCTCAGATTGACTTCCACTCATGTGCCAAACCTAAGCTGTAAATGGTGAGAGGTTTGTAAATGTTAAGGTATTATCAATAACAGGTGGGAACACCTATTTAGGATGTTCAAGACTCACATAACTAATACTGACATTCCTACTCAGATCATGTCTTTGCTGAATTTATTGGCAAACTCCTGAAGATCATTAGGGACATTGAATCAGATCTTAGTATAGTAATGCCAGTGGTTTTTATGTTTCAACACTAAACTACTTTGCCTAATCTGGAGTCAAGATCCCCTCCAAAATTTATTTGCAGGAAGAATATTTTACAATCCATGTTATATCCGTATTTCAGATTGACACCTGAAAGATGGTGTTTACCTGAAATTGTTGCTGAGGCTCGGGCTTTATTAAGCCAGTTTCCCCTATACTTTCTTTAGTGTCTTAGATGGAGCTAACTCACACATAATTTGATGAGCACTGAGCACTTTGAGTTCTTGACATCTGTCTTCTTTCCCTTTATCAAACTTGGTTGAAAATAATTCATTCAGAAACTCGTAAGATGGAATAATTAGATAGAGTGAGTATAGGGAATCCAGCTAAAAAAAAGTAATGATGGTAATCCAGCATCTGGCAGCAAAGTCAGGCTCTTGACACCATTTGTCCAGTTCAGACTGTGACACTCCACTGACTGTGGATATTCCATAAGAAGTCTGAGCAAACTCCAATATTACACTGGTAATATAAATCACCTCCTAGAAGGTGAAAGTTGCCAGTCAAAGACTGTCTAAAATTATCTTAGATATGTCAAAGAAAAAGACATAATATTGAAGAAATGTACAGTCAAATAAATCAAAAGTATACCTGCTGCAAGGGGAATTTCTGTACCAGCGCTTTAGCAAGTCACGCGAGGAATTCTGTCAAAAGTACTTATGTCCATCAGCAACAAATCTCTTTTTAGGGGGAGGGGTGAGATGGATAAACTAATTGTGGTGTCAGTGCCAGTTTTCCTCACTACATGATCTGGTACTTGATAGAGAAGCATTGCTTTTGCTTGGGTTAGGCTGCCCTTTACTATGGCAATAAATGTTGATAGCAGTACATACTTAATATTAAGCATTGTTGACACCCTTTATTCCCCCTTATTCAACTGCTAGGAAAATAAAAGCACTCTTATACAAAAAAAAAATAGAAGATGCATTCAAGATGCGTAGAGATATTATTTCTTTTGTTGGGGATGAGGAAATAGCTGGAGATAAAAGTACATCCACCTATCCATCTATTGTTTACATGTCAAAAGCTCAGGAATTCCAATAATTTTCTAAAATTGTTTTTTCTTAATCACATCTTCAACAAAAGGAGCCTAAGTGGATCATGCTCTGCAAATACCTGTTACTTGCCTTTTTAAAAATAACTAACATCTGATCATTACCAGATGGGATAGCAGGAGCTATTGTTGCTGCCACATTGAGCATTTGAAATTGAACGTCGGCACTACTGTCAGATTCACAAGTCTGACTAGCCTGGCCTAGGTTATGCCCTTGAAACAAGCAAACAAACACAAAAAGAAACCAGACCCAGACTGACCTGCTGGAAATGGTAAGGTAATTTCTATACCTCTACACAAACTGTTGGCTTGCAGGGACTTAGAGAGCTGATGAGTGAAAGGGTTAGTTATTCACCACTGCTTTTAAAAATGCCAAAGTTCCAGTATGTTGGATGTTTTTAATTACAGAATATTGTTGTATAAATGCTGTGCCTAGGTTTGTAATTTCAACAGGATCTAATCACAGGAGATGATGATAACTAACAAATACTAGGTCTTCAAGTCTCCTAATCTTGATGTAGATGCCAAGACTCAGAGCAGTTCTCAGTACTACAGGTACAGCAAAAACCCACCTTGCTGAAGTTCTTGCAGAGTATGACTGGGGCTGTCTAATAATCTCTAAGTGAAAGGATGTAAGCATGCATGATGTCTAGGAAATGCATATGAAACAAAACTAATAAACCCCAAAATACTTATCAAGTATGTAATAATTATATATATACTCTCAGCATTTTTAGAAACATTTTTTAAAAGGTTATGTATGTTTGAAGTATTCATTTTTTAAAAGTGTAGCCTTCTAATAATACTGAAAATCCGGAACCTGATAGATGGATATTTTTCCAACCAAAATATTTTCATATACACAAAATTATAGTAATAAAAATAATTTAACATTATTATACACTGCTCTAGTTAAGCGAGGTGTGTAAACAGTGTTTTAGAAAACCAGTACGTGGCTATGAAATGAGCATGCTCAAGCCCAACAGGTGATGGCAGAGAAGCACAGAAAGCCAGAAACTCAGGTGCTTCCCACAGGTCTGGCACTGACTCATTCTTTGCCTACGGCAAGTACTAAAGCCAACACTTTCAACAGTGACACCTGGTCTTTGATCCATTTTAACGACACAACTAATCTCTTAAAACTCCTGACCTACAACTTCTGGCAACATGAACAATTGTGGAGACAGAGGTTGCCAGTTTAGGTTGAAGGGGGGCACACTTAAGATTTATTTTTTTTAGACTTTTTCCTTGCTCCCGAGGAACGCTGCTACATAAAATGTCCATGCTACGCTGAAACAACTGAGATATAAGTAACCATGTTGGTTACTGCCAAACCCCTTATGAGGGAGCACTAATCACCTCCAGATTTGGGATGGGCAGCTGGAGCTGTATCATCCTCAACTACCTCTGCAGCAGTTAGCAGAGTTTATCTATCAAAAGGCCGAATCAAACTAAGTGCCATTGGCTCTGATCACCTTCTGTGGAATTTGTGCTCATGGGCAATGGGGGTTTTTTTAACCTTTGTAATTACATGCTGTAATTACAGAGATGATGGGAAAGACTGGATGATATCACAGTATGTTCTTCATATCTATTTGATGTAATAGGCTGCTCAGAAGACTTCATCAGGCAGTTTTGCTTCAGGTTGTGTAGTGGATGTTTTTATTGTAGTTTTTTTTGATAAAACAAGCTAAAAATTTCACACACACCAGGAAGAATTAAAAGCAGAGGAGTCCAAAATGGGTTAGTAAACAATATCTCTGTCATCACAGCTGACTTTGCACACAACTATGCCTAACACAGCATTTCCCACAGTATATTGAGGAACCCAACTGTGAGGTAACAAGTAAATTGGAAATACATTTATTAGAATAAAAAATAATTACCTAGTGAAGACAGAGTTACTGTACTTAGGTATCTACTAGTCCAAGACTATACTCACCAAAATTTCCTTAAGAAAAGCAGGTGACTAAGACATGAGTCAACCTTCAGAGTGTGCCAGTCACACCTGAGTCACTGAGCACCTCCTACTCTGATGTGTATTACCAGAGAGAAACCAGGCCCATTGCAAAATCTAACATTAATCACCTGCCAGAAAAACTCAGCACAATTCTCAAATGCAGCAACTGTAGGGAAGAGTGAGAAAAGGCTGGATGAGATGAAAATCTGGGGTTCCCCTTTTTTTTCTACCAAGCACTTTATTATTAAGAGTTCATTCCATTCTCAGCCCACTACCAGCTGCTTTTAAGAGTTCTGGATTTTTGAAAACCCATTCCTGGATGCCCATCCCTTCCCAGGCATTTTGAGTGCATCCATGTGTCTGACCCAGGAATGTGGCTTTGTTCTGTGCTGGAGCCACCAAGTGCACAATCAGAGAGGGTGCTGCAGAAGAGGAGCAGGGTCAGTTTGCTCGCTGCCATCAGCAGTACATAATGCACAGCATACACCCTCCTGCCCTGCCATGGGGCATATTATTATTACCATTCTTCCTACTTCTACAAACTTTAATAGAAATATAAACTGTTATGGATCTGCCCAGCTGACTACTTTCTCAAAGACAGATGGAGAGAGTTAATGTTACAATTGTCATCTGGAAATTAAGTGATTTTAGTCAGACATCTAGGTAGCCCACCTAGATGTAAAGGTAGCACAACTGTAATCTGCTGGTATCAGAAATCAATCTCATCTTTACGAGAGGGATAAACAAACATTCCCACCTGTAGGACATAAAGAAAACTAATCATAAAAGTAGTGCTCTAGAACTGACAAATTTAGTTCATAAACAAAGCCAGTAACCTAAGCTTTCAGGGAAAAGGAAAAATAACTTCTCCAAGTATTTCAAAAAATAGAGTGAGAGCCAAAAGAATGAGACAGTTAGCAGAAAACAGAGCCACCAATGTACTTGCATGAACAGAAAAATACAACTGCAAAAGAAAAGCAGCAGGCTGCCTGCCAGCAATCTTGATAATTTGTTAATCACAAATTCCTATCAATGTCAGTGAAACAGGATTGAATATTTGAATTATAAAGACCTACAGGCTTTGAAAGGTAACTACAAAATGCTACTTCTAAAGTTTGTTTTAGCAACAGTAACACAAGCTGCTAAACACCTATTTTATACCGCTGCAAGGTATTATAATACAAACCCAAAAATTGCTTTTCGTTAACGTAGCACCCATTGCCCAGAAAACAGCATCACGCAGGTACTGGCGTCTCCATCACGTTCTCAGCAAAGCACAAATATTTTTAAAGAAGTAACACCCAATGTCAAAGTTTCTAAAACTGAGATAGGCAAAACCATATAGTGATATCAGGATGCAGTGTCTGTACATGTAGAAGCTCAGTGGATGGTTATGATGCAAGACAGCACAACACTGTAAATGTCACATTGCACATTTGCACTTGCCAAACCCATGTGTACCATGAAGGGCAATGAAAACATCAATCTGGACTCACATAATACACAAATAAACCTACCTATTCATCAATTTCACATATGCTTGCTCTATCTGATGGGGAAGTAATTAAACCTGTGTGAAACACAGTGCAGATGTGCAGGATAACAGTAATGTTCTCTACAGGCATGACTGTAATGTGACTTCCTATTTTTATGCTGTACACTGGAGAAATGAACAATCTTCACAGGCAGTGCTGAATTATAAAAAAAACCCCAGGAAACAGATAAAATATATCTACTGATTTTTATTTTTCTAAGAATATTCTACACTCAGTACTAGAATGAGATGTAAAGTATTCCCTCATCAGTCTGCTCCAGTCACCTAGTATCTTGAATCTGTTTTCAGCTCTCTGAAACAGTGATGATGTACCTGTCCATATGTCACAGTTTAAATAGAAAATATTTCATTCCATGGGCTTTTTCCATTTCTCTAGAAATTATCTGCAAATCTACAAATTGATCCACTTACAGTATCCTAAAAAAAAAAATACATTAAATGTTTGAAATTAGGCAAAAATAGATTATTCTTCTGCCATATTCTGTGTCTGGAAACACCAGTGTTAGTTCCTCCCAGTTTTTTCAGGTGCACTTCAGACACCCTAAGCTATCATACCTTAAGCAATGATGAAAGTCCATGAATCGACAGTTAATGCATCTTCTTCACGCTGTTGGTCCAATGAGTTAATCTGGCGTAAGCACAGCTGACATGTGGCAGCAATTTTGAGAAGCAAGTGGAAAAACCTGTTTGCACTCACTCTGTTCAGCTATAAACCTCTGCTTGTGGTGAGGCTGTCTCTTCACTTGGTCACCAGTCCCCTACACTGAGGTTGCTCCTTGAAGACATGAGCAGGAAATGACATGAAAAGGGAAATGGCTACAAGCTGCAAGAGTCTTCTCCTTACAAGTTAATGTTCAAAACACAGCAACACCTGCACCCTTCCCTTCCCAAAGGAAAACTGATCCTTTTGGAAGTTAATATGCAAGCTATTAACCTTTATAAGCCAGCTATTATTGCTATAAAATTGTATATATTTTTATATATAAGGTTTCATTATCCTTCAAGTATTTTTTTTCTCTTCTGTCAATGTTGTTCACTAACATTGAGATTCAGATGTTGCTTTTTTTTCCTGGCCAATATCCAACAGGTTTCACAGTGGTCATGCTGTCCTAATCTTTCATTAGAGCACATCCCACTCAGTTCTCTGCACCAGGAGACCTTCCTTATTTTTTCAAGAAGCATTTTAATCTTGCATGTAAATAGTTCTATATTAAACAGTATTATTTAAGTACATAAAGGCAGCAGAATCCTTTTTTCTCATCCTGTTTACTTGACTTAAACTCTTTTGAGTTGTATTTGTTACATTTTCACTGCCCCCGAGCTGCTTAATTCTCTTTACAACTAAAAGCTGGCTGCTGGAACAGCTGCTTTTTTCAGCTTCCCAGAAAAGACAGCATGCCTTGACTGTGCCTAGTACAACATTTGCTGAAAGAACCTCCTTTTAAAAAATGCACTTCAGCTGTTTTATTAAATGAGTCATCCAATAGTAACACAAACTATGAATGCTCGAGTGGGAAAGAGCAATTTTATGTTCAAACCACATACAATATAGGATAATACAAGGAAACAACACAACTCTGTCCAGAAAGAAAGATGGCATAGAAGCAAATTCTATGTCTGCTGCTACACATGCTTAGCTCTGCCCTAAGTGAAGTCTGAAAACCTTTTTTCTTCTCGTTGCAATGTTAATGGTCCATCATTTAAAAACCTGTGTGCACACATTCAAATACATACACATATTTATAATATTACCTGCCTCCAAAGAATTTCTCTATCCTTGCTTCAAAAAAATAAATATTGCTGTCTACAAAGCTACCTTACTAACTGAAGAATGTTGAAATATTAAGCTTGTTTTTCAAAGCTAGTTGCTCGGTTTTACTAATTCTTTCCAACAAGGCTGGCTCAGAAAAAGATTTATGAAGCCAATAGTCAAGCAAAAACTTGCACCGAATTCAATGTATACTTGATAAAAATCTTATCAACTTCAAAAGCAAATTAAAAAAAAAATTGCTGCTACAAATATAGCTTCCTGCACTGTAATTTCATTTCCCACACAGAACGTTAATACAACAGTACACTTGGAGTCGCATAAACTCATTTTTCACAAATGCTAACGGCAATTTTGTCAGTGCTGACGTAAAAAGCAACCTCCAGTGTGCTACTACATGAGAACAATGAACTAGCTCAAACTCTAACTCAAATCAAAAAGTATTTCAATTATTCTAACAATATGCATTTTGCTCTAGTCAACAACAAGTGACGACGCTAAAGTAAGCCTTGAATGCCCTAGGAGTCTAAGGTACCTTTTTCCCCCTTTGAAAAAAAATACAAAATAGTTATCCAAAATAAATCTAGATCTAATGATGTGGAGACAGATTTTAAAATATTTAGGCACTTAATGATAGCTGCCTAAGGAGATTTATGTTCACAATTTGCTAATTCCCATTGATTTCTACTTGCTTAGAAACAAAAATACGCATCAACATCCCATTCTAGTTGTATAAAGAATAGCAGGAGAAATGCAGTCATGAAAAGACTCTACACTTCTCTTGAATTACCTATGATAAAGAATAATATTTACAACTGAATATGATTTAAATGGTTCTAATGAAAAGCAGTTTCTTTTGCTCTTCCAGCTGTCAAATCACACACAGTATGGAAGAGCAAAAACTATTGTAAGTAACACGAATTTGGACTCTGATTTCATTTGGTTTGGCATTAGCACCTGGTCATGACTTTATCTGCATAAAAGCACACCCCTGTCCAAAAGGCTCATGTCTGCTACGTATCTGACAGGAACTTCAGAGAAATCTCTTTTGCTTACTGAGCAATCAAATAACGGAGGGCACAATACCTCGCTAAATCAAATACCTCTGCACAGGAGTTCAAATCATAGGAAGCCCTGATAGCGGCTTCAAACTTAACAGTAAATGATTTTATCTTTCTTATGTAAAGTGCATTTGTTTAGTCAGCACAGCTCTAGTACTACTGCGTCAATATTTCCACACCTCTGACACTTGAACCAATATATTTTACATTTTTTATTACCTGCTCTTTCATGACTTCAATTTCAGTTATGTATGTATAATTGGGGGGGGAGGGGGGCAGTTTTTGATTGAAAATCTTTAATTTGGTTTATATGAATAGAAAGTTTTCATCAGCAGCACTACCAGTACTGCACAGCCAAGGTATGCAAACTGCACCTTAGTATTATTAAAAAACAATTATTTTTGTTGTTGCTTAGTTTTATTTGCCCAATGGGGTTTTCTGAATATAATTTCAGACATCAAATAATGGTATCTCAGGCAGTGTTGTAACAAACTTACATCAGATGCCTTTGCATCCAATTGCTAATTTAAGTTTTAAGCAGACCCAACAGGCAATATTAATTTATAATTTCATTTCCCCCTTTTCTTTATGTTAACTGTCTTGGTTAGAAGTCAACGAGATTCACATCGCTCTACATCAACACAATTTATTTAAACTTAAGTTATTCTCTTTTACATAATCATCCTTCTTATTCTGAAACAAAATACTGCTACCATCCTGGAGATTATAGAAGCAAGTAAAAGGGAAAATAGATCATCACAGTTAGGAGGTTCTGTATGTAACCAGGTTAGTGATCTGTGGCCCATGGTGGACGTGGGACTGTGACTGTACAAGATCATTGTGTAGCAAATGACAGTAAGAAACATAACAGGATCTTAAGTGCTCACAGAAATGTGGGCTTCTCCCATAAACTTCCTGTGAGTTTTAAGCAGAGGTCCATAAAGGTTACAACAAAACCTGGTTTCAAAGTCTTTGAGTGGCTCCTACCCAGACTTTACAGTAGGAATCTTCCCTGTGCTGCTCTATTTGGTCGAGAGGGACAGTCACTTCAGAATTCAGAGCAGAGCTGCACCAATACTGAGTCAGCTACAGCAATACTGCGATGTTCACAGGCACTTCACTGTTGATACTGTGATGGTCTCATGTTGAAACTACTGGATGTTATCTTTCTGTAGCAAATACTTTTAAGTCAAACAACAAAGGCTTTTTTCTCCTACAGGCTTACTAAATAGTGTTGTCAAATGCAAACTCTTTCAAAAGCCTTAGACATGTTCATTTCAGCAAAAAGCGTTACCTCTCTAGAGCCATAAATCAACCTTTTCTGCTTTTGGAATTATTTCTGAGTGCAGCGGCCAGCCTGGCACTGGAGTACTTTCCAGAGCTTCTCCAGGGGTACTGTAGTAACAGTATAGTAAGAAGTGGCCAGCTCTGGGGTCCCCAGCATAGGAAGGACAGCGATCTGCTGGAGTCAGTCCAGAGCAGGACACCAAGTTGATTAGAAGCATGGAGCACCTCTCCGACAAGGGAAGGCTGAGAGAGTTGGGATTGTTCAGCTTGGAAAAGAGAAAGCTTCAGGGTGACCTAATTGCAGCTTTTCACTACCTGAAGGCAGCATCCAGGAAAAATGAAGAGAGACTATTTAAAAGAGCATGTAGTGACAGGACAAGGGGGAATGGCTTCAAACTGAGAGTAGGTTTAGATTAGATATTAGGGAGAAAATCTTTACTGTGAAGGTGGTGAGGCATTGGAACAGGTTGCCCAGAGAAGCTGTGGATGCCCCATCCCTGGCAGTGTTCAAGGCTGGGCTGGATGGGGCTCTGAACAGCCTGGTCTAGTGAAAAGCGTCCCTGTCCATGGCACGGGGTTGGAAGTGGATGATCTTTAAGGTCCCTTCCAACCCAAACCGTTCTTTGACTCTACGACAGCAATGCTGGAAAGCTGTGCCCTTTCTAGTGAAACCCGTCGAGCCTCCTGCCCAAGTTCTCCCTGCGGTTGTGCAATTACGAGCCACTCAACGTTTCTGCAGCTGCCGCCGCTGCCAGCTCTGCCTTCATTTCTGCTGGCGCTCTACAGCTCCCCGGCACCTGCCGCAGAGCCGCGGGCCGGCCGGGGGGACGGCGGGACGAACGGACACACGGACACTCGCACCTGGAGCCGCCTTCCCGGCGGGCGCCAGGGCGCTCCGGGAAAACTTCAGCTGCGCCCNGGGGAACGTGGCGGCTCCGCGGGGCGGGGCCCGCGCGCGCGCGCGCCGCTGGCGTCAGCGGGGCGCGGGAAGCGGCGTGAGGGTGGCCCCGGGGTGCCCCGCGGGGTGCTCAGTTCTCCGTGCTCGGTGCCCTTGTGCCTCCAGTGACAGCTCGCTCCTTGTGCCCAGCGGCATCCTGTGCAAAGCTCTTCGCTGCGCTGAGCACTGCCCCGTGTCCGGTCGTGAGCTGCGGTGCGGGAATTTGAAAACAGACTCTTCAGGCGTCCTTCCCCAGGACTGCTCCTTCTTTTTCCTGATTATTTTCACTCATTTGAGCCTTAACTGTGGTCAGACCTCGTTTTCCCTTCCCCTTAGAGGACAGAAGTCTTGAGCTCCGTGCAGATTTAACAGTTTAGGAAACCGTATTCGACCTTCGCGTTTGTTAATGTTTAGTGTAAGCTTGGGGTTTGATTTGTGGGTTTCTATTCCTACCGGTTTCAAAGTGTCGTACCTGGTGGGTTTTTTTGGCTATTATTTTCTGTGCGCTTTAAGCATTTATTCAGCACTGAAAGGGCTCAGAAAATACCCAGTAAAGTTAATTTTAGTGGATAGGTAAATACTAGCTGTTACAGCAAATGCACTGCGCTTCCTATAAAATACTGATTTCTGGAATAAGCGTAAATTCTAGTTGTAACCTCTTACGGTGTTTCAATACTGTAAGCCTGTACTCCTATTTAAAGAGATGTACTGACATGTACAAATTACTGAAGAACTTTTATCACTGTGCATTGTATTTCCGTTATCCTGATTTACAAGAGAAGTATGTACAAGTTAAGGTTTGGGGTTTTTTTTAAAGAAATTATTCCAACAGTTTATACAAATCAGAGAAGAAAATAAATTATTGAGGGATTTGCTCAGCCTAGGGAAGAAACTCAAAACTGCCAGAGGGTTGAGGGTTAATTACAATGAGTGCAAAGTGGTGGTTGAAACTGTAGCTTCTGGGTTGTGCAGGTGGAAATAAAATGGGGATGTGAACTGTCCATGATGACATCTGTGGTAGCAAAGCTGTTAAAGTAATAGGGCTGA
>VWZW01008023.1:984131-1001508 GCA_013397115.1 Edolisoma coerulescens | reverse complement strand
GGGAGGGCGCGGAGCCCCCCGCGCCCCCCGGCGCCCCCGACAGCGGCTGCCCCGCCGCCAGGCCTCCGCCCCGCGCCACCGACGGGGGCACTAGGACGGGCGGCGCTACCTTTGGGTCCCGCTGTGGCGGGAGAGGAGCCGCTGCTACTTAAGGGCGAGATGCGTCCTGATGGCGGGGCACGAAGCGGAGGCTCCGGCGGGCGCGCTGCGGCGGCGCTGCGGGTCGGGCTCGGCTCGGCGCGGCTCGGTGCGACAGCCCCGCGGCGGCCCCGCGCNTCTGTGCGCTTTAAGCATTTATTCAGCACTGAAAGGGCTCAGAAAATACCCAGTAAAGTTAATTTTAGTGGATAGGTAAATACTAGCTGTTACAGCAAATGCACTGTGCTTCCTATAAAATACTGATTTCTGGAATAAGCGTAAATTCTAGTTGTAACCTCTTATGGTGTTTCAATACTGTAAGCCTGTACTCCTATTTAAAGAGATGTACTGACATGTACAAATTACTGAAGAACTTTTATCACTGTGCATTGTATTTCCGTTATCCTGATTTACAAGAGAAGTATGTACAAGTTAAGGTTTGGGGTTTTTTTTAAAGAAATTATTCCAACAGTTTATACAAATCAGAGAAGAAAATAAATTATTGAGGGATTTGCTCAGCCTAGGGAAGAAACTCAAAACTGCCAGAGGGTTGAGGGTTAATTACAATGAGTGCAAAGTGGTGGTTGAAACTGTAGCTTCTGGGTTGTGCAGGTGGAAATAAAATGGGGATGTGAACTGTCCATGATGACATCTGTGGTAGCAAAGCTGTTAAAGTAATAGGGCTGACACCACTCGGAACTTTCCCTTTTCTCTCACGGAGATACTGCTCCAGATCAGAAAATCGTTTTACTACAGTTCACTTTAGAAACAGAGTTTCGTGATGACTTAGCATTCTTTTCTAATTTATGGACTGTCATTTTGGGCACCTGGAAGCACTGGAACTTAGGCGGTTTGTGGACTTGAAAAGTGCCCAGATGTGGGAGAAGGGGAAGAGTGATGGGAGCTGAGGGCCCCTCTCCTGAGGCTCGCTCATGCTGCTTGCAAGGAAGGCTGTCCCTTGGGCACAGGGACTGTCCCCCACCTCCCCTCAGGAGCATCCTCATCCTCTGCCTGGGTTGCCTCAACAAGACCAAGGCAACAACACTCCAAGTGTGCCCTCACTCTCTGCTTGTATGAAGAACAAAGCTTTTCTCTGCTTTTGTGGCCTCCTTTTTACCCAATCTTGTTTTGTAGGAAGAATCAGAGGCAGCTCCTGTACCGGAGTTTTCCCACAAGTTTTCAGGAAGAACCTGCCCTTCTCAGATTACTGCCAGAAGGTGGCTTGGAGGCACAAGGTGAAGGACAAGATGACATCATCCGCAAGGACAAGCTGCGGTGGGATCAACATGAGCCTTGCCTGGAGGAGGGGAGTGTTCTCGTGGGACCAGGGAAGAGCAGTGACAGCCATTTACTGTGACTTTAGCAAGGCCTGTGACACAGCCCCTCATGGTATCCAAGTGGGTAAGGCATGGAGCAGGGGACTCCTGTGCAATGTGCTTTGTGTTCAGCAGGACAAATCCTTAATTAGTATTCTGTCCTCTATTAGTTATTGATTTCTCGCTGTTCATGCTAATTAGTCCACATTTTTAGTCTTTTTAGTACCTTTTTCCTCCATTAGGGGGTTTCCAACACACATATACTGAGTCTTTGTTAGCTTTTTCTTTATGCTGTGATTTCTACAAAATGTCTGTAGTCTATAAATTCTGTTCTTATGGTCACAGCACTGAGCCTGACAGAGTTCAAGAAGCATTTGGACAGTGCTCTCAGGCACATGGTGTGACTCCTGGGGATGGTGCTGCTCAGGGCAGGGAGCTGGACTTGATGATCCTTGTGGGTCCCTTCCAACTCAGCTTATTTTGTGATTCTGTGATTGTATCCAATTTCAACAGTACTTCTCTCTCTCCCAGGCCTTGTTCAATGAAGCGTATCAGGGTCATGTGCTGGCTAAAAGTGATTTAAGACTAGCACGCTACTTATAATACTTATAATTAATACTGATTATGATTGATTAAAACAATTAATTAAAAATTAATTGGAAAATTTATGTCGCTTTCAACAAGCACACGTGGCCACTGCCATGCAGGTGTGCAAAGGGTTGGTGTGGTACATGTATATTCACAGCCAGTGCAGCGTGTCCAGGCAGAGGGTGGGTGCAGTGAGGAGCAGAGCAGCTGTGACTTGGTTTTCCTGGAGCTGCAACTGTTTTCCAGCTACTGCCTCCTCTAAAATGGCTGGGATTGTTCAGCCTGGAGAAGAGAAGGCTCCACAGAGATCTCAGAGCTCCTTCAAGTACCCAAAGGGCCTACAGGAAAGCTGGAGAGGGACTTTTTACAACTGCAGGTAGTCATAGGACAAGGGATATCGGTTTTAAACAGGAGGAGGGTCAATTTGGATTTGAAAGAATGTGGAAGGTTGTTTTTTTTTTTTTTATTCTATGATTTTGTACCTTTAGAAACAAATAGACAACAGTTGAAGGATAATAACTTCTGTTTTATTCTCACAGGCCCCATGCTGTTGTCAAGCCTGCTGCTTGGAGTGGAGAAGATTTCCATCATAGCTTTGACTGTCTCAGGATTGTTTTGACCCTCTCTCAATCACAAGCTGATAAGTACCATAGCCATGTTAGTTGTGCTACTTATTTTTCTCTCTCCAAATACTTACGTGGTTATTTCATGTCAGGCTGGAAACTCCTTTAACTGAAGGGTGGAGAAGCTCTGTGTGGGCTCATCCCCAGCTTTCTGGGGCTGTGATCTCAATGACCTCTCTGATGATGGTAATTCTTAAACTAGGCTAAGGCACATGGAAAATAAGGAGGTGATTGGTGATGGCCAACCCGGCTTCTCCAGAGCAAATTGTGCCTGAAAAATTTGCTTTAGAAACACAGAAGTAAATGTGTTCAGAGAAACAGGCATGATTTTCCCTCCAAAATACTTAGAGTTAGAATTGAGGTGAGACCCATAATATATTTAGAAGGAAAGAATAGAGTAAGTTGAGGGAGAACTGTTCGGAAGGCAAAGAAAAGTATTAATACTGGTACAGGACATGAGGATAATTTCAGACTTGAAGCCCCATGAAAAAGTTACAAAAAGAGGGCAGAAGAGGAGTGATACTTTGTATAAGAAGGAGGTAAGACATCTAAGTTGTTACAATCAATTTTGGTACTT
This sequence comes from Edolisoma coerulescens, assembly GCA_013397115.1. NCBI lineage: Eukaryota > Metazoa > Chordata > Aves > Passeriformes > Campephagidae > Edolisoma > Edolisoma coerulescens. The sequence continues at coordinate 998,266 of VWZW01008023.1, read as the reverse complement.
TTAACTGAAGAGGGGGTGCCTTGAAAATGAGATGATAATGAACAGCAAGAAAAACAGGAAGTAAAAGGTAGGGTACTGCTGTGGTTGTAGCAGGACGTGTATCACAGCAATTTTTTGGCTTCTCATTTCCAGTAATGGAAATATGTTTTAGAAGTAGAACAGAAAGGCTTGTGGTTATGGACATACAGTGCATGTATATCACATGAATTTCACGTGCAACAAGAAATAATATGAAGGTCTCATTAAAGGAGAATGTAGCACTTGACTCCTGATGCAGTTTTTATTTGATTTCTCTAGCAAATCAATATTTTATTACTTTTTTTTTTCAACTTATCTGCAGTTTATAAGTGCCCCTCTCATCACAGAGCAGATAAGTAGCATATGAATACTTGGCAGAGGCTAAGTATCCACCAGATATTTACAAGATCATGGTAGTAATTTTGAAAAACACCTGTCTTTTAAAACTGCATCAGCTTCTGTCTTGTCATGTCTATATGCACGCGATTATCACCCACTTATTGATGGGCAAAAAGGGCCAGTCATGGGGGGTTTATTCTTGTGATGTTTAGAGTTTTTGGGAAGTTTATTTACTATTATTTTTTATAAATCTTGGACTAATAGCAGAAGGGAGTCAGCAGCGGTATTTCCTAGGAATTTATAACCAGCCTCTGTGCTTCAGTGTTATCATGATATTCCCAAATGGGGGCACAAAATGATGTGAGAAAGTTTGCTGATGACTTAGAATTAGGGAATTACTTAGAAAAACAACATTGAAAGAAAACCTTTTACTTCAGATCTGCAGAGTATTTTGTCATACTCAATAGCCAGGTTGTGAAGCAGTAAATGATATGTTAGTAATGTAAACTGACTTGCCCTGAAGAAAAGGCAGCCTTGGCTTTTTTGATCTATTTCTCTTTTAGCTTAGATTGTGGATGTGTTATGAGGAGGTTTTGTGGTAATGTTAGAGCAATGCTTAGTGGAGATCAAAATAGCAAGTGCCAGGAATAATGGAATTGCTAGGAAAATAACAGAATGCAATGAAAGGAGTTGTTACATTGCAGCATAAATCCATTGTACATCTGTATGGTAAGTATGACATGCAGGTCTATTCCAAAGAAGAGTGGCATGCTGGAGGGAAATAGATGTGGTCACTGTATTTCATAACAAGGAAAAAGCACTGAAATCCTATGGCAGATTCAGTGGTACATGCTGAACATTGGTGCCTGTCTTTCCTTGGTACTGTGTGCTGCAATTTCTCAACTTCTGCTCTGTGAAGAGTTATCCCCCCTTTTGGGCTGGATTGCAAATCAGAGTTAAAGTATAAGCTTATTAACTGCTCCGTGCAGAAAGTTGAGGTAGAATCTGATGTATCTTCAAGAGATTAAAGTTCAGGGCGCACTTTTCCCTTTCCTGTGTGTTTTGTGAAAGGTACAGTTCTGCTCTTTAAGCACTGTGGATGAAAACTGCTATCGCCTTGTCTTGCCATGAATTGTCCAAGCCAAAGGTCTGCCTTTCCCTTTAGGTTTTTAAATATGCACCCTCAATAAGTTGTTGGATGACAGTGAGTTGGGCAGGAGTGAATGGTTAGTTGTTCTAGCAAGGAAAATCTCGACAGATGGGGGGGGGAGCACACGTGAGTGCAAAGGGGTGCTGAACAACCAAGGGAGTGGGAGTGGGTACATGGAAGTGTGGGCATGAGACAGAGCAGGAATAAGTGTGAGAGCAGACAGGCATGTGGGAGGCAAAGCTGCATCCGTGTGCATAAACACCATGTGCAGAGGAGTGTGAGCTTGCATGAGTGTGAGCAAGCATGCAGGAGGTGTTTCTCAGGAAATAAGAAAATGGAGGATTTCCACCAGGACTTCTGGCCTTTCTTTTTTCTGCACCACAGAGATGTTTGAGGAGATGTGGCTCTCACTCCCCAGTCCCCTCCCTGTCTGAGTCATTTTCCCCTGCTGCGCTTCCACAGGGAATGTGCTGAAGACTGAATCTTTGAGTCAGAGGGTAGCAAGAGTATTTTGGTCTGGAAGCCATTTCCCCAGCCTTTCTAGACTCTGCCCAGTGTGAAGCACCCTTTTGTCCACTGTTTCATCCCATTGTGCTGAAATGAAACATGCATCTTTGTGGACATCTGTAGAGCAGTGCTGACAATATTGACAGTTTTGGAAACTGAAGACAAAACACCCAAAATATATCTGTGTGCTCATTGGAACAATGAGTTATTGACTGGATGTGGTTTTGTTTCTCACACTGAGAAAAAGAGCAGTATTTAGTAAAAAGTATTGTTGGTGTCCTTGTTGGACCTGAACATTATCTTATTCCTGAAAAACTTGCTGAGGAAATTTGAATATTACAAGAATGGGAGGATATGGTTGCAAGCTCTGCTCCATCCTGTGTTGTTTTGGACCCTGGCCATCAGGAAACATTTTGTCTATCTCAGACATGAAACACTTTCTCTTCAGAAGTAGTATTATGAGCAAGATGTGTAAATAATCTGTGGCAAGCAGTGACTTTGTTACAGAAGGGGACATCATCCTGAATTTTCCTTTCTTTGATGAAATTTTCAAGAGAGATTTCTACAAACAATGCGCCAAAGGGGAATTTGCAAGGTTTGCATTGACCTACATAAACCCTAGTTGAACATAAAAGCAGATTAAAAGTTGTTTCATTCTGCTTCTGTCACCCTTTGTACATTATCAACCACTGATCTTTATTCTTTGTTAATTCATGTATGTTTAATGCAGCATTGCAAATATTTTTCCTCACGTCCTAAAGTATTCATAAAAATAAGGCTGGGTGAGAATATTTGAAAGAGCATTGCCTGTAATTTTCTTGCCTCTGCACAGCTGTGTGTCTAGAAAATGGAAATAGTGGCTTTTCCATGCTGCAGAGGAATGGAAATAAATCAAAATGCAAGCTATTTCAAAAGAAATTACATATCCTGGAGTATCCCAGATAAGGATAACATTTTGTTGCATATCCTGAGTTTTATTTCAAAAGATTGACTCGATATAGACACTTCCTTTTGTATCTTAGCTAGTTATTTTACTGAGTGTATTTAATTTGGATGAAAAGTTATGTGCTTGACCTGATCAACTCATGACATGAGTCAGTGGAGGGGAAGCAGGGGAAGGACAGTTTGAAGCAAAGGGAACAGAAAACCTTGTGGAGGAAGAAGACCAATATTTCCACATAATCCTGCAACTAATACTCTAAAGAATATGTTTTTGCAGAAGCAGGAATGAAATATGGTAGGAAAGGCAAAGTAATACCTTTGAAATAATTTTGGAAGCCCAGCATCAAATCAATTGTGCAACTAATCACGTTATAATTATTCAGTCTTTTTTAAAGGCAGTTTTAATATGAAGTATTTTGTGGTGGTTAGTGTTCATATTTATTCTGTGAAATAGGGAAATATTAAGACAAGGGTTCCACAGATTGTGAAGCAAAGAAGTTCATCCAGATTGTGGAGCAACAGCCACATTGGAAATAAAAAGCCAGTAAAATTCCAAACCTGTTGATACAACTTAGAAGTGGAAAAACTGCCCTGTGAACCAACACCTTAAGAACTTCCTAGAACTGGTCAGCTACTTGCTGCCTACTTTTCTGGTATTGACATTGGATTAAAGGTAGCTAATGCTGCCTTTCTTTATGGTATTTGCTGCAATTGCTGCAGTGTTTACAGTCGAGAAAGGTAGTGGAGATGGAAATGTCTGAGAGACAGGCTGAGTTATAAAATAGATCAGGACAACAACAGCTCTTCTGGACCTTATTTTCTTTGCTTATGTTATCTCCTGGCCTCACTTCCACATCCTTCCATATTTTATATCCTCCTGCAATAAAAGTGTACCATATGAAGTAAAAGCTTTTATCAGGCTATCTGAAAGTGCTCTGCAATTGTTCCTTGTTGTAAAAGTGTTATCAGACTCTTTCTGTGAGCCTCAGGCTGCAGGTGTGTAATTGCATTTTAGAAATAGGGCAGGCTCAGTTGTGTCATTACCAGGGGACTGGAAGGCCTATCTCACAACAGTCCCTTTTCATCTCTCCATCTAAGCCTCTCCCCAAAACTTCTTGTCCCGAGGAACACAGGGACACCCTGCAAGTCCTCCTGAAGAGTCGTCCTTCCCCAACCTACCCAAATCATGCGGTCTCCATGCTGAATGGAATTGCTGTTATTCCAGAGATGGAAACAAATACTGTTTCCCATGTCAAATTGATACTATTTTTTTGAGGTTTTAAGGAACTTTACCCACTGAAATGACGGCACAATTTTTTCTTAGATACTCACAGTCTTAGGGTTTTATCATCTGGTCAAGGCAAAACTCCCTTCACATTAACGACTGCAAACACAGGGTCCCTCATAGGACTAAAATTTGGGGCAAGAATTGATGTCTTGCATCAAAATATCCTGATTTGTGTACCACTATGGGTGAGTAGTAGATAGCAGTCAAGTTAATAATAATTTCACAGTTTTCAAAGCAAGTGAAGATATCGGCATCAGATTCTTTTAAATCCTCCCTTACTACAACAGTCCAGAACATTCATTTCCAGTGCTTAATGGTCACAGAGGGATGTACAGTTTAAACATGGTTTAAAAAAAAAAAAAGGTATCAATACAGGCTTTACCTCTGTCATCACATCTGTCTGCCTTTTGCCATTAGGCAGGCAGGGTATTTATCTTTGAAGTCCTGTGTTTGCAAAGGTGCCAGTCATGCTCTATTAGTCCTCTCTAATCTCCATGTGTGCACTTAGCTGGGAGCATAACACAATATTTGTTCTTTCATTTTAAATTTGTGGTTTCTAATGAGTTGCAGGGTCTTCAGTGTTGTAAAGTCTGTTTTCACCCTAAACAGCTTGGGCTGGGTCGCTGAAATGGTAGATGGCAACATAATCTTTCAGGCTTTTTTGAGTTTCCTTAGCCTATATGCTTATTTAAGAAAGGGAAAAAAGGACAGCAGTGGAAGAATGTTATTCACTAACTTGAAAAATGAATTAGCGAATAACTTAGTGAATTCTCTGAATTGTGATATCTGAAAAGAAATTAAAACATTATTGGTATTTCTAATGTGACTTAGGTTTAAAAGGGACTTTCTGGAAACAATCTCCTAATTATGGTAGAGCCTGTGGTAAGCTGGATACCCGGGTTCTGGTCTTAACCACATCCTACCATGCGGCCTGATTTTCAGTGGCTGAAAATACTCCAGGGCTTGTTGGAAATCCCCTTTATTTTGGGGTCAGATGGAATCTTAATAAATTGTATTCCTTCCTTCCTTCCTGCCTTCCTGCCTTCCTGCCTTCCTGCCTTCCTTCCTGCCTCTCTCCCTCCCTTCCCCCAGATACAAAATAATTATACCTTTTAAGACAGCACATAACAGATTCCAAGCTCCCAGGGATGTTTTAGTCATCCTTGAGATTAACCCTGTTAATTTCAGTGCAAATAAAACATTAGTTAAGCTTAATTTCCACCAGAATCAGATTAAAGAAGGATTCTTTAAATGCTTCCAGTGTAAGCCCCCTACAGCTGTCAGGCTATCTGTCCTTTTCCTTAGACAACTGTGCAGTGGCTGCAGAGCTCATGACACTGTGATGTGAGGAAAAAATAAGGGTGTAGAAGTGGCATAATTGAGAATAGGATTTTTAGCCTGATTATTCCAAATTGTACGATTTGTGATAGCAATCAATTCATTAAAAAAAAAACCAACAAAAAAAGAACTCCATCTGTTTCCAATCTGTGCTATCCCCCTGTCGTGAAAGCTGTGTGCCTACTCAAAAAATATCCAGGGAATTCTCTAAAAGGCTGGGAATGTATCATATCTTTAAGGGTTGAAAAAAGTCTTGTCCTTAGAACAAGCTATTAAATTAAAGTCTCTCTCAACCTAAGAGAGAGGTCAGGTATGATCAGTGTATTCTCTGCTGCTTCAGGAAAATGCAGTAGCCAGGAACTCTATTAATAATACTTCACTGCATGGTCAGGCCCTTTTATGAGACTAGCGTGTTAATCTTTATTCAGGTTTTAAATCTCACAAGGGCTACCAGGTTTTAGAAAGGTTTCTAACTTAAACCTTGTGGATTTTTAAAGGTTTTTAATATTACATGGGAGGTGGGCATTTTATATCATAACCTAATGATCAGGAGGTGGACCTGTTTTTAATTATGTGAGACTAAGGAGGACAGGATGCCCTTGCTAACAGAGAATGAATGAATAGCTGGAGGATGTAACTTTTCATTAGTGTAGTATTTTAATATGTAGCTTCCATGGGTTAAGAATTCCGCCAGGTACCTTTGGGGATGCCAAAACACTGCAAGTGGATCCATCCACTGCTTTTAGTGGGATAAGGCAAAGATAGTTTTGTTCTTTTTAGGCTATTCTTTCAGTGAAAAAAGAGCACAACTTCCACTAATTTAAACACAAAACTAAGATCATGCTTAATGCCATGCTTAATGATGTGATTCCTGACTTGGATAATGAATTTCTGCTCTCCTAAAAGACTATGCAGTATTCTAGTAGAAGTAACATTTGCAGGTGACATATGCACAATTTAATTTTTTTTTCTGAAAGGCCTGGGATTTAGTTAAAACAAAGTAGATAAAACTGATTCGATTTAGAGGTTTCTAAGAGTTGTTAGACCACTCTATACTTTCACAACATACACACATAAATACTTGCTTCACTGTGGCAAACTAGGTATCATAGAATCATAGAATGGTTTGGGTTGGAAGGGACCTTAAAGATCATCTCTTTCCAACCCCCTGCCATGGGCAGGGACACCTTCCATTAGACCAGGCTGCTCAGAGCTCTATCATGCCTGGCCTTAAATATTTCCAGGGATGGGACATCCACAACTTCTCCAGATAACCTGTGCCAATATCTCACCACCCTCACAGTAAAGAATTTTTTCCTAATATCTAATCTAAACCTACTCTCTTTCAGTTTGAAGCTTGAAGGTTTTAGTTTGAAGATGTGGTATCATAGGCAGGATTAGCCAGTACTGTGGTGTCATTCCCTTATCTGTATCCTCTTCCACATCCTTCAGCTACTCTTCACTATATCTCAAGCAAGGGACATTACTAATTGAGACTGAACTCTACATTTACATTTGGAAAATAAGTAATTTTCTAAACATTAATACTTCCAAATGCTTCAGTAGTGCCTGTGCTCTTAGGACAAGGGCTGTATTTCTCCATGGCCTGATGTGTCACTGCTTCATTGCAGGAGGATGACAGTGGGTCCCAAGAAGGTGATCTGACAGGTGATTTCTCTGACACCCTAGAAGATCAGAAGGGACATTCCCAATGTGCTCTGCACACCCGCACTTGGGTGTGCCAGCTCAATCCAGACAGAGCTCCTGCTACATTTGGTGGAATTGTTCTGTTGGATGGCGTATCCACAAAGATGGGGTTTGTAACAAGGCCAGAACTGTGTGGTGAGTCCATCAGCTGTCCCCACCCTTGAAGTTTCTCAATGAGCTGTGCACACATGACCACACTCTGCTTTTCTCCCTCCCACACACACGAACGCTGTGGTAAGTTGTTCAGTGAGTTGTGACAAGTATTAATGTTGTTGGCTTCTGGTGGTGTTGGGTTCTTTCTTCTGGGGGCTGACCACTGCAATCCTATCTGAAAAGTTTTCCACCAAACTCAGAGATAATTTTCATTAAAACTCTCTCCAGTTTAGTCCCTCAAGGATGGGTGTCTTTCTACTCATGAATGCAAGTGGCAAAGGAAAGCAATAAATCCCTTTGAATAATGTGCCAGTGCTCTACTGTTACATAACTGTCATTCCTAAGTAGAAGATGCCTATTTACCAACTAAAGAATATTGGCAAGGATTTAAGGCATTTTAAAATAATTCTGCTGCTTCCAGAATTTGGATTATTGACCCTTAACCTGAAAACTGGTTTTACAAATGTCCTTCAGGAAACACATTGTGTACTTAACTTCCCCTATAAAACTTCAAAAAATTGTATAGCAAAATACAAGGATTAAGGGCCAGAGCCACGACAGATTTAGACTTGGACAGGGATATGAAAACACCTCAGTGGATGTACTTGATAGGATAATTTATTTTTACCGATATACGCTGTGTGACTACAAGTAAAAGCATGACATAAGGAATTGCTCTATATTTTTTTAATAGTAGAATATTTCTATTGGCTTGCAATGCTTAAAGAACTGTGAAGTTTTGTTACTGATGAACATAGGGTTGCTACAAGAAGCTTCATGCAATTAGCTTGTACCGGAAAGGAAACACCAGATTTTCTTGAGAAGGGCTTAGATCTTTCATGGAGCTGCAGGAATTTGGGAGAAGACCTTGTAGCCCCTTTCTTAGCCTGTGGAAGTCTCTCTCCTGTGTAGGACTCCTCCTGGTGGTGCTGGTTGGTTTGTTCGAACTTCTCCATATGAGATAATCCAAGTGAGTAGTCCATATGAAGTTTTCTCATCCTCTGCCTTTGGATGTCTGATTAAGCATGACTGGTTGTGATTGGGATTTTAAATACTAGCAGGCTTCCCAATTACCTCAATTATCTTTGCCCCAGGAATGATTGCTATTTCCAGGCACGCATCCTGTTGCCCGCAGTTTCCCACACAGGTTTTTCTGGCACCATTCTTACAGTAACAGCCCTTAGCACACTACAGACTAAAAACTAGCCCACAGTACCTCCTGAGTACACTGCAGCACTTTCTGCATGCATTTTCTAACTCTTCTGCTTCCACTCTCTTTTAGGAATATTCAGAAACTTCATTTTATTTAAAATTTATTTAAAATTATAGCAGTCATGCATTTTGCTTAGAACACATTCTATCCAAAAAGCATTTCTTATAATTTCTTCTCTGAGTAAATAAACCATCTGTAAAAGGGAATTTATTAAAAAAAAAAAAATACAAAAAAGTTATCAGAAAATATTTACAGTAAAACAAGTAGTGAAATGTGTAAAATTATTTCTGCTCAGGTCCCTGTTCTAGTAGCTCTTCTGGACATAACTTATTTGCAAAACTATGGGTAAATATGAAAAACATTTTATGAATTTCAAATGTATGCCCTGTTATGTCATTTTGTAGAGAATGATGCCTAAACCACGTGGGACATACCTAAGTTTCTGTGCCAAGATCTGTAGTAATATTTTGGCTTGTAATGCCTAAATTCTCATTTCCTGAAGCAAGACCCAGGCCCTAAGAAATTAACCCCAGAGAACATTTTACTTGCCCTTGAAACCACCAGCACCTGTTTTTGTGGTTTTTACTTTAGAATGGAACTTTCTTCTTATTTTTAGTCCTTAAATATGTAACTCACATGCAAAGCCAGCTGAAATGATTGTAAAGATTTTGAGACCCATATGCAGACTTTAGACATGCTGCAAACACATGCAAGCTGTTGCATGACAGTGAAACAACAAAAACATAACCACAACCTAATTTTTCTTTCAGTCATTACTAACACTGACATCCCCTTTCTCCCTGAGAGAAATCCATAGTGAAGTATTAATAGGAACATGCTGTTGACTAAACATCTTCAGATGTAAGCAATAGCCATTGAAGCTTGGATAAGCACTAAGAAAAAAGAAAAGTGAGTATTAATAGTAGAGTTCAAAATGACCAAGAAAAGGCATTGCAAGCCTAAGCTAGGAAATGATAGTGAATTTTCAGAAGGTGTCTTTTTGAAGTACTACAATCTTCTGTTTTCTTTCAGAGTAAAAAAGAACCTGTCTCCCTCTACTGGTTTTCAGAGAAAAGAAAAAGTTTACAGATACTAAAAAAATCCTGGCTGCAATTTTGATAAAAATTACCAGTTGTTCCAAAATTAGCTCTTAAAACCTGTTGCCTTTAAATACATAGAGGTCACCTTGAGGCTATCAGTGTCTTGATTAGCTGAGGATTGGTAGATTTTTGTAGTGTTTACTCTGTTTAAGCTTAGTTTCTCAGTGTATTTAACATGATTTCTTTAGGAAAATATAACAAGATAAATATAAATAAAACAAGATAAAAGCTGTTTTGTCTTTAATTCAAACATCACTGGATCTTGCCGCTATGAAAAGAGCAGCCTCATACTGGAGTTGTAGATGTGATTGCATAATTTTCCTTTCCTGCATCATCTGAGTTGGTGTACTTTCGAATTCAAACTCTCTGTTGCAGTCCACACCCCAATGAACAAAATCCCGGGAATTTCCACGCTGAACAAAGTGGATGTGGGATTTTTACCACATTCTGGTACATGACATGGATTCTGCGAAGAGGTTTTTGTCCTTGGTAGGATATGCTCCGTGTTCCTATTGTTACAGGAAGCACATTTGTCCTTTAATAGTCCCTGTGCTCCTACTAACAATTTCTCATTTACAAAAAGGATACTCTAACAATAGATATCAAGTTTATTCCTTCCAGTTAGTTCAAGGCAAGCAGCAATTCCAGTAGTTCGAGGCATTCACCTGTTAAATTTGGAGAGCACATAAATGCATTTTAGGCTGAGAAGAAAATTAAGGAAATTTTGGCTTTAAAGTGATTGTTTTTAATTGCTCTTTTTTGTTTTGATGGGGGGTGTTTGGTTTTGAGTTCTGTGTGTTTTGTTTCTGTTTTTGTTTTTTATTTCCCATGTGTTATAGTCACCAGAACACATTTGTTAAGTTTCATTACGTGTAGGCGTCCTTTTGATCTAGGTATACTTCAGGCCTCCTTGTATCCTAGATATGGTTTAAAAAAGCATCTGCCAGTGACAGCGTGTCATATTTCCAGTTAATACCAGTGTCAATATTGTTAATTACACAGGCTGATTTGGTCTTTGCATATGCTCTGTGTCAGTTCTTTTGGGATGTTTGACTATCAGTGTAGTGAGCACACAGCCCTTACTCTCTCCAAATATTTGACCAAATTCTCTCATTTATTCTGTCTGTGGAATGCAATTTAAATTTTCATTAAAATTTTATTTAATAAATTGTGGGGTTTTTTGTACAAGACATAGCTTTAGCAAGTGTCTCCTGAAAACTGTCAGGGCAACTGTGGCATTTGGTCTGTGTATCACAGACAAGACAGTAGCGAGACCATGAGGCTGCTGAGGCACACACCTTGTGCATGGCTTTTACATGGGCATATGAATAACTTCCTGTGTGAGAAATACTCTAAAGCTGGCATCACGTCTGCATGTGGGAATGTGTAACTTGTAATCTTCCATTCCTAAGCAAGTCTGCAGGCTATGCCATTGTTCCCTTCTTGACTCAGCTCTCTAGGGAATAGTGTCACTTTACCTGGAAGCTGAGCTTCCAAGGCCAACCAGATGTCTTTCTTGAAGGAGAACTGCTATGGCTGCCCAGCTATGGAGAGGCTACATGGCATCTGACTTGAAAATGCTATTTCTAAAACTGGCTGGTACCACTTCCAGAGCACACCTGAAAATTGGTACTTAGGTAATGTGGATGTAGCTGAGAAACAATGAAAGCAGAGGCAAAATTACTTGTGTTGGAGTTGCTGTTCAGTGTAAAGCGCTGGCCTGTATCAAAAATAGAGTGGCCAGCAGGACAAGGGGAGTGATTGTCCCCCTGGAGCCAGCACTGGTGAGATGGCGCCTTGAATCCTGTGTCCAGTTCTGAGCCCCTCAATTCAGGAAAAACATTGAGGTGCTGCGGAAAGTCCAGAGAAGGGCAATGAAATTGGTGAAGGGTCTGAGGAGAAGCTGAAGGAGTGGGGTTGTTTAGCCTGGAGAAAAGGAGGCTCAGGGGAGACCTTACCGCTCTCTACAATCACCTGAAAGGCGGGTGTAGCCAGATGAGGGGGGGTCTCTTCTCTCAGGCAACCAGTGACAGGACAAGAGGAAATGGCCTCGAGCTGTGCCAGGGGAGGTTCAGGCTGGACATCAGGAATAATCTCTTCACTGAAAGTGTTGTCAAGCACTGGAACAGACTGCCCAGGGAGGTGGTGGAATCATCATCCCTGGAGGTGTTAAAGACATGACTGGACATGGCACTCAGTGCCATGGTGTAGTTGACAGGGTGGAGTTTGGTCAAAGGTTGGACTCAGTGATCTTGGAAGTATTTTCCAACCTTGATGGTTCTGTGACTGTGAAAGCAAAGGAAGGAATAGCACACTCAGTTTGTATTCAGTGTGATAATATGGAATCAGTGCCTATTTAACATGAAGTACCTCCAAAATACCTTTCAAAAATGAGATAGTGCTAAAAAGGATGGGCTTAAATTATTTTTAAAATATGCAGAATAACATATGCAGAATAAAATTTTTTGACAGGAAGGAAATAATTTCCAAGTAAAGGCACAGACAGTTCTTACAGTTATCACGACACTGGTAGGCAGACTTGATAAGAGTCCAAAGTTCTTCACTAATCCACAGAATGAACCAAATCATCTTTCCTATCAACTAGTAAGATTCATATTTGACCTACTGTCACATATTATGTAACAACATGATGGAGGTTGGTCAATCAAATAGTCATGATCATGGAATCATAGAATGGCTTGGGTTGGAAGGGACCCTAAAGATATCTCATTCCAACATGATCTTATTGGAACTGTTGGGTGTGGCAACTGCCTTTTGTTCAGACTAAGCAGGTTAATGCTCCTTTAGTTAGCAGTGGATGAAACATCGACAGATGGTTATCCCAGGTCTAAACCCTATGGCCAGTGAGTCATAGGTGCAATTGGGAGCAGTTTAATGTGACCTGCACGTGAAGGGGAAAGCAGCACAAACACCATGGAACTGGTTTGCAGCAGGATCCCAGTCAGAAAGGCACCGTGCCTCTGTAAAGTATCATTTATGTGGGTCACTAATTGGTCCAAGTACAGCGCTCTCCTGGCCAGGATCACCACAGGAGCCCAGCAGAGGAGGTGGCCATGAGACACGACTGCCAGGACAAAAAGTCTAAAATGCAATCTGAAAAGGTGTATTTGGACAGACAGTCTGGAAAGGAACCTCGAGCTTGTGAGCAAAGTAGATTTCTTCTACTGATGCTCCACTCTGTTCAAAATACGAGCAGAATTCGCTTACTGATTGTCAAAACTGGAATGGCATTAGAAAGGATAGATTTCTGCTCCTAATAACTGTCAGCCTGAAAAATTCCTGATGGCTTAGATCACAAGGGTAGTAAGAACTCTGGTAATTTTTTTATTCTATGTAATTAAAGTCATGTCTATGATGATTCTCCAGGAACACATTTTGTGTCAGCCTTCCTAGTCCCCATTTTGCTCACATGGAAGTCACCTGCAAGGGCTTTCATTGACCTTAATGGTGCCAAGTCAAGATTTATCCAACAGAAAATGCTTAGATGCTGAAATGGTGAAGTTTATATACAACAACATAGAAAATGTCACTGCCCACAATGTATTTCTGACTAATTTTTGGTAATTCATTTATATTGTATCTTCTAAACTGATGTGTCTCCTTTTCATGTGTCTTCTATTCATTAAGTATTCATTAAGTTTTGTATTTTTCAGAATTTCAGTGTGCTAAAAGTGCAGAATAAAGTACCAATAGGCATAAACTGAATTCTTCACTTATTTTAAGTGAATGTATGGAATACAAAGTTATTCTCTCTGGAATTCTTCTACATCTACATTAAAAATCATATTGCTGCATTTAAATGCCCATGACAACTTTTAATTTGATCTTACGAAACGCCCATTGTCCAAACTTTGTGTAAAATCCCTCATGCAATACTTTTGGGCATACCCAAAGCACTTCGTTCTTTTGAAGCTATTGTGAAGGTCAAACCAAAATATTTGGTCTTTGTGAAACGTGTTGGTATGTCAGGAAGGCTGGAGTTGACAACAGGGATCTGCCCTTGCCGGCCAAGTAGTTTCTGAAGTTAAGCAAAATTCCGTGTAGTGGAACCTGTTGTTCCAAACCACTGGCAAGCGATGAAGGTGTTCATCCCTGCAGCCAAGCCCCATCTGCTGGGGGCTCCGCGGCTTCCCCAGCATCACTGCTCGGCCCCGTCCCCGCCGCGTCCCGGCCCTTCCCCCGCTGCCGGCGGCTGAGGAAGTCCATTGTGTCCGCGGCGCGGCTCCAGCCCCCCCGACGGACGCTTCTGGTGCGTTGTGCAAGTTCCCAGTCGTGCCGAGCATTCTTGGGAAGATCGGGCGATAAGGGGAGGAAATGACGGAGAGTCACCCCAGCGCCACCTGGCCCCCACGGCCGCCC